>JAPKID020001809.1:0-14212 GCA_026931265.2 Tropidonophis doriae
ATAGTAGATGTGGGAGCAATAATATTTCTACGCTGTTTTGAATCCTTAAAGATGACATGCCAGCGACAACTGCCCACAATAGCTCATGGTGGGAACTGGTCTTCAACTCAGACCTTGCAACAGCAGTTTGAGGCATTTCCTCTGCACCAAGAGAAGAAGAAGATCCAACCCAAGATTACTCTTTTTCTTTTTAATGTCCTGAGAAAGAACACTCAAGAATGAAAAACTGAACCTCTGGCGAGGATAGCAACTGATATATATCTTCCAGGTCTAAGTCAAAATCACTCAGGTCTGACAAAATTATTTTTTCTCTCTCTCTCTCTTCTTTCTCCTAAAAGATAAACACCTTATCTAACAAGGATGGAATTTTATGCAATCTAGTTAGGTCATCAGATCTGTTATGTCATCAGCAAGACAAAATAATGAGCCATCATCCCAGACAAGAACAAAAGTCTGCCAACTTTCTCCCTGACAAGGTTAATGTTGTTGTTTTTTTAAAACACCTGTCTACTAGGCCAAAGCTTAGCAGCTAAAGCTTTCTCCATCATTGCATATTTATGTTGGCAAAAGTTTTGGCTTCTTAATTTCCTGCTTTTGTCTATCCACTAGAAGCACAGAAGTCTTGCCAGAAACGGGGAAAGGTAATTGGGAAGCTTTTGCCAAAAAGAGATAAATTAGTGGCATAGAGCAGCATAACTCTAGATAGATGTACTATTGTTTCCTATCCTTCCTATCTTTTTTCATTACGTCCAATCATTGTCTTAATCAAGGCAGCATCAGTTAGCCAATTGGAATAAGGAGGTGATGAAGTCAATTCCATATCCAGGTCTCCTGCTTCATAATCTATATTTATCTTAGGAGTCCAGCATCTCACTGGACTTTGCAGAATTTTTTTGTAAAAAAAAACAATCTTGCATATTAACAAATTTTCTATTTTTCTTCTTCTTGAGAACAGCTAAATTAATCCGGAATGCACAAAATAGGATATTTCTGAGATTTAAAGCTCTGGCTACAGAAAATTCCATTAAATGTTGTTAGTGCAGAATTTTGTGAGTGACTGAACATACATTTCATTTCTTTGACAATACTTTGAACTACACCCAGAATCCAGTCAGTACCCAATATAGCTCCAGCAATTGGAAACAAACTTCTAATCATTGATTATAGTGTCTTAATCAAAGTAGTATCAGTTAGCCAATTGGAATAAGGCAAAGGCAAAACCTTTGATATCATTTGCTGAAAATTCTGAATGGTATACAAGGGGCAACATCATGTGAAACATGAGATGTACAGTAATAGCTGATATACCTAATACTGGAAATTGTTTACCCAACACCAAACAACAGTGGAATTGAATGGAACACTCTTCCTATCAGTTAGATTGAAGTGTTGGGTGCTTGAGAGTGATTAAATAAAATCCCAGGTTTCCCCTCCCCCCAAGCATCTTTGTCCATTCTGAATTTTAACAGATCTCTTGATAACTAAACAGTAAATCCAGATTTTTAAAAAACAGCTTGTCTTTAACTGCCAGGAGGGCAATGGTGGAAAAGAACTACAGTATGACAACATCTATGATAAAAGACAAGAAAGCTTTGCTTTTCCTCTCCAAACAGAATAAATCTATGGTGGAAACTGTAAGGTGGGGGAGGGGAACATTAGTGAAATTCTGTCACACAGCTATTGAAACAAGAACTGAATGTCATTTCCCAAAGCAGGTTGCCAGACAAAATGGCATGGAAACTTATCCAAGATGGGCACACTGACAAAAATTCAGTAGCTCTATGGTCAAGTGGGAACTTGAGCTTGGATCTTCTCAGTTCTTGTTCTTGCCTAACCTAATCCCTAATTGGATGTAGAGTTAGGGTTAGGATAGTTGAATGGGATAATTGAAAGCCATCTAAGATACTAGGACCAGCAAACAGCTTGACAGGCAAAAATTAATTGAGTTTAAATATACAAGAACTAATTTAAAATAAAATTATACCACTCACAATTCATTCCAGGGTTTGAAAACAGGCAGGTTTTACCCTTATGTAAAATGAAATTTCTTGTGGCAGAGAATAGGGCAGGGCAGGGCAGGACAGCAAGCACAGCACAGCACAGAATCGAATATTTTACTTGGTCAAGTGTGGAATTTGTCTACGGTACAGAAGCACTCAGTATTCTTGCAAATAAATTAGAGAAACTAAAATGAATTCTAAAAGTGTGCAACAAATAGAAGGTGAAAATAAAAGGTAATAATAGGATAAATAATGCTACAGCCACACACTCAGTAGTCACCGTGTTTTGTTAACTGTGGGAATTCAGCAGAATGTTCAACAGAGGGATGGCATGAGAGAAGAAACTCTCCATATGTCTTACAGTCTTGGCATAACAATACCCTACAGTGCCATCTTGAGGGAAGGAGATGAAACAGTTTCTGTCCAGGATGTGAGAGGGTCTGCAGATATCTTCTCAATCCTCCTTCTAACCCACACAATATGTAGGTTTTTATGGAAAGCAGGCTGGTTGCAGTTGTTCTTTCCACAGTCTTAACTCTCCACCAGAGTCTCTACCTGTCCTGTTTGGTTTCTGTGCCAAATCAGACAGGTATAGATGTTATAGATAGGATAATAGCAATCACCAAGCTCTTTCTCTTGAATCTCCCAGACATTCAGTTCTCAGTCACCTCAGTCAACAAATCTGTTGCCATGATGAGGGTTGACTCAACTGTCTGTCTACCTGTTATGTTCTGTTATGGAAGGTAGGTGCATCTTCTGCTTCAAACAGAATCTCTGCCTGATAGTTGCCATTACAGATGCTGGCAGCCAGGTAAGATATATCTATGTACAGTACATTTATTTCTTATTGTTTTGAGCTGCTGTTTCAGTTTTTCACTGATTTCCCTTATTCAGGTAATCCTCAATTTAGGACTGTAATTAAGACCACAGTTTTGGTTGTAAGTCATGTCGATCACAAGGCAAGTTATAATGTGACCATGACTGTTTTTATGATCTTTTCTGCAGTGGTTGATAAGCAAATACGATGGTCATAAAATGAATGCTGAGATCAAGATTGGAGACCCCTGGTTTAAATAAATGAATGCCATAGTCATTAAGTAAGCCTATTCCCCAAAAGGGGTCATGTCACCACCTGTATGTGTCGTTGCAAGTTCCGTGGGGGGGGGGCTGCTATAATTTCAAACTGTCGATAATAGATTTGTTGTAAGTCAAGAACTACCTGTATAGCTTTCCTTTAGAACTTTCTGCACTGAAAAATATCACACTGCTTTGGGAGCAGTAAGAACTTGGAACAATTCAATGTGAAAGAAGTAAATGTTAATTAAAAAGGCTCATTGAAGGAAGCATTTCAGATTCATCAAAAGGATCATAAAGTAGGATTTTAAGCATCATTTAATTTCCTTGTTGCTATATTAAAATATTAGATTAGAGAAGGGTTTGAAATTCACATCTTGGTAGAGCTTTCCACTCACAGTGTATGTAGTAATCTATTTAGAGAGGATGGCACAGAATGAACATTTGTGACATATGTAACATTTATCATGCCAGGAAAATTGTGTCTAGTTTTGGTTGAATTAATATTCTTGTTTCTAGGCAATAAAAATTATCATCAGTTTTTTTCCTCAGAGGTGCTTTTTCAAGAGGCAACTGGACTTTGTTTTTCCTTGAAGATGTTTTGCTTCTCATCCAAGAAGCTTCTTCAGTTCTTGAGAAAAGGCCATCCAGATATGTACAATTTTAATTTCAGAAAGGGATTCCTTCTGATTTGCTTTGAGAAAACATGAATGAGAATCAACTATTGAAAAGATGCTGACTTGTAAGTATCAACACTTGTTTACACACAAACACACAAAACATACAACTAATACTCCTATTTCTACTGTTTTTATTCTATCACTACAACCCCCATACCTATGTTCACTCATACATTTTTTTAAACCTGATTCCTCCAGTGGCTAAACAGGGAAGCCATATGACAAAAAGATGATATGATTCTCAGTATAGTCCTATCTCATTATTGTTCAGAGATTTCAAGTAAAGCAGTGAGGGTTTTAAACAGACAACTGCTGCAGGTTCTTCAAAAATGAAAGATTAGGCACTTTGCCCTATAGTACTAATGGTTATTTTCAAATACCAGAGATAAAGCAAATATCCCTGCTGTAAAGAGCTGACCATCAATATCAAGAGTTGAGCAGGAAGAATTGGATTCAACTGGGAAGAGAATTACTTTTTGTCCTGCCATTGCTAAGACCTCCAACAGCAGGCAATCCTTCATTTTACAGAAGGTATCCTAGTACAGAAAGGAACAATTAGATACCGCAACAAAGAAAGTCATAAACATGTAAAGGCTCTTTCAAAGAAGACAATGTGAGATGTTTCCCTGTGTGTGAAATTCCCCCCTCCCTTTTTTTTCTGGAGTCAAATGTAAAGATGACCAGACAATGAGAAACCATGCCTAGAAGACTTCAAAAAGAGTTCACTGAAGACATTCTCTGATAACAGGTTACCCGTGGTTTCTTTGTGTTTGATCCAGGAAATTAGCAAACAAGAGATGGTTGTCTGTGCTTAAATGTCAATCTTTCTCTTCTAAAGCCAATGGTTTTCCCCCCTTGTATATATGCAGTAAAGGAAAAATTGTCAGTCAGGACTAAGTACATGCTTTGTAAGCAGGCAAAAGCCTCAGGCGAGTTCTACTAGAAAGTCACAAAAAGCAACTGTGTCAGATACATATAATAGTTGGGGGGGGGGTGACCCTCACAGTTATTAATATTTTATTGGGATCGACCAAATTGATATTGAAGAAATCGTAGGCTTCTGAACTCTCCAAATATCTTCGTGAGGCTAGATGATTTGAAAGATACAGGAAAGCCAAAAATTATGTCAGGTTTTTGAACCACAAGGCTGCAGTTCAAATTACGGTAGTCTTAGGATGGGAATCGTAGACTAAATGCACTTGTGAATTGTAACTATAATCAGTCTCACTATATTAGCAAAATGTTGCTGAATGTGTTTTATATGTTTAGAAAACAGATGGGTTTTTAATTCATATTTACAAATTTTAAATTTCTTACGTGATGATGTCTTTTTATTTCAAATCCTTAATATTGACTTGAATGCTCAATACAAATATGAGTAATATTCCCCTTTACTGGCATATCTTTCTCTGATTTAGTTATTAAGATAGCAGTGTACTCTGTCAATAGGTTACCAGGACATGAATAAGCAATGATCTGTTGACTTATGTTGTGTCGCAAATCCCCAAATTAACTTACCAGGTCTTATGTATTATGGAAGGAAATCAAGCCAGCCTAAGATGTTATGTCAAAGGTAAATGATTAGATGGTTTACTTTCCTCTCTGGCCACTCCATAATGTAAGCAAACAGAGTTGATTTATTCCAATACTGACAAATATGCAATAGCTTCTGTCACCATGGGTGTACAGTGGAAGTTTGGATGTGCTAGATCAACAAGACGAGTCATTGTCCAACAAAAACAAAGAATAAAAAAGATCTTGATTTTTATTGCCTAGATAGTTGACAATGATTTCTATGAAAGAGCTAAAACAGTTTCAAATTACCTCTCCCTATTAAAATCCCAAAGCCCAAGAACTGGAAGGCAATAGTTCCTACAAATGGAGAGTAAAACTCTTATGAACTCTACAAAGCTGTAGTGTTTTCCCCCATAAAACACCCATATATGAAAGATGTCTATGAAGATTCTCAGTTTTCCAGGTTATGGTTGTCCCAAAGGTACTTTTTCAAGAGGCAATTGGACTTTCAGCTCTGAATTTAAGAAGCTTCTTGGATGAAAATCAAAATGTCTTCAAAGAAAAACCAGAAAGTCCAGTTGCCTTTTGAAAAAGCACCTTTGGGACACAAATGAAAGAGATTTACTACAGCTTCAACTAAGTTTGAAATATTTCAATCTATCGAATGAGATTGATGTCATGGGATCACAGATCCAGAAATACTTTTAAACTGACAGTCCTCATGAGGAAGTATCTAACAATGTGGCTTCATTAGTCCAAAATCTAACAGGATTGAGATTGCTTATATTTTACAAGCACTGAGACTGCAATCTAGGACGCACAGGACTACAGACTTAATTTCATGGATTGCATGGGGTTCCCATGATTCTTAACAATTTGCATTCTTAACCACAATTTAACATAAGCTCCCACAATTCACTCTTCAAAGTTGAGAACATTTTTAAACAACTTACTTGTAGCATATATCTGCAAAGCTCATAAATACTATATCTCCACCTAGAGTTCTGAAACCTGGAACCAATCATAGTGATTATAAGGAAACTCCAGAATTTTGATTTAGAGATCTGATTGTATTTTTTTAAGGGTCAAATTCTTAAATTAAGTATTTAAAAGAAAAAGCTTCAAATAAATGAAGTCTGCAGCTTGTTTTGTACTAAGTGCTATTCTGTGTAAATCAATTAAAATGTGATTATAGACTATCTGTGTGGTTCAGCTAACTTTGCTCCATTCAAAAACAAAATAAACCAGAAGTGAAGGTTCAACACGATTGTGTTGTGCTAAATTCTTCCACTTCTTACAACTATTTTTTTTCCAAACTTGACCTGTTAGCGATGTTTTTAATTCCTGATCTAAGAATAACCGGAAGGTTGTAGATTGGAGAAAGTTTGCTATATTACCTGTGGCTACTCTCTTGAAACCATTATACAGTATGCCAGGACAGAAGGCAACCTTCTCCCTTGACATGGTTGTAATTGGATGAAAGACAGCTGATATTAGCTATTTTAAATAGCTACAGCCTGCATTCATCCATTGGAGTTTAAGAAATCTGCTATACAGCAAGTTTAGTTCAATACAATTTATGACATTTCCATGCATTTACTTATCTGATTGATACATCGCCTTTCTTTTGAGAAATAGAGGAGGCTTAACAAGGATCTCTTCTTTTAACTTTATAATGGCAATGTTGTAAATAGGTTGAGGCTAGACAGAATGAATGATCCAATGAGTTTCCCTGAATAAGGGTGGACTTCATTTTGGGTCTTTTGTTTATCAAGCGAACTCCTTAATTACTTTGTTATTCTGCTCCAGGCTAATGGTAACAAGTCAGTATGGCAGCAAAGGTATTAAATATTTATTATAGATAACGCACTAATTTTATGAAGGTCAGAAACTGAGGTTGAAACTCAAATACCTTGGCAACCTAATAAGAAGAGAGAACTCTTCTGATGTTGGGAAAGATTGAAGGCAAAAGGAAAAGGGGACAGCAGAGAATGAGATGGTTAGATAATGTCATTGATGCAATGAACATGAAATTGAACAAATTCCAGGAGATAGTGGAGGACAAGGTGGGGTGGAGCTAGCATGCTATAGTATATAGGGTGGTGAAGAATTGGACACGACGTAGTGACTGAACAAAAGCACTTATCCTCTATAGCAGCAGTGCACAACATTTGTGGCTTGATGGCTCAGAAGAGAGGGAGTGTGGAACTGGGCCACATGAGCAGTGGGCTGATGTGCACATGCATATATGCACAGTACAAATTGGGTAAGTTGACCTGTGTGCATATGTGCATGCACCCCACCACTTGTGGAGTCCAAATAGGCCACAGCCTGATAGTAGGCCATGGCCCGGAGGTTGGGGATCGCTGCTCTAGGGTTTGACACTACATATAACACTCTCTGTTCCATTTGTCATGTGATAGACACATTTACATTGCAGAATAATGAAAGATAATGTCTGGTCCAAGATCAGTGATGATTATTAGGCTGAAATGGGCTTTGAAAGGGATCTCCTCAGATATAAGCTGTCATTTCAGTTCCTATATCATCTTCATAAGATTTTGGCAATGTCCACTTGACCATTTTAGAGCTAGGAAAATTAAAATCTCAGTTTCTAATAAATTTGACACTTGCAAAGACAGTCTAATGAATTCTAGATGAATTGATCATGTCATTTCATGTGGCTTGCTTCCTGGTCTAGCCAAATTCTTGTTTTTATCATCTGAATTCTAGTCTCAGAAGATGGAGACCACTAGAGGGAGTATTTTGTCCTTCCACCGAGTTTAATTGCTTGGGGACAAATCATGGTAAGCAAATGACATCTAGTTTTGAAATCTTGAAAACCTGCCCTGCTTACCAGTGGGGTGACATTATGATTAGAGCTATGCTGTATTCCTTTGAGGTTTTATCACAATTTACTTTTTAACAACATCAATAACATAATAATAAATACTAAGCAGTGACAGAGCAGTCATTTTCAGCACAACTGTGAGAGGATAGGCAGCCTACAAAATGGCCAGCATCTGGGCTGCTGTTTACCCTGTTTCTTTAAGACCAGCCACCACAACAACTGTTCCCTGAAGGCAGAGAGAGAGACAGCTGAGTGGTGTTGATGTGGGTTGGGGGGAGAGAAAGGAGGAGATACATGGTCATCTGTGGAAATAAAGCAACTCAAAGTAGACAGAAAAAAGATACTATTCTCCAGCAATAAGACTCACAAGGAGTAGTGGCTGGAAGAGGAGTAGGAGGATGTATAGTAGAAGGGGGAAAGTAGAGTAGGGGGCAAAGAGTATTAGTATTTCAGTGCTTGTGTGTATGTTGCCTAGGAACCTGTGTTCCTAGGCAACATATGAGCTAGTCATTCTAGACTCTAGGGCAGAGGTCTCATTCTCGCGGCCCGCAGGCCAATTGTGGCCCTCAAGATGGTATCTTGTGGCCCCCACTGTGATATGAAAGTATAATATTAGTATTAATATTAGTATTAATATTAATATAAGAAATCCCTTATGCGGCCCAGCCTCACCAAGACTCTGCCTCCAGTGGCCCCCAGGTAAATTGAGTTTGAGACCCCTGCTTTAGAGGCTTTATAGGAGCGTGGGGAGGGTGAAAACAGCCCCCCTGGAGGTCCTCCGGAGGCTTCAGGAGCTTCCCTAAAGCTTCCAGAGGGCTGCTTTCGCCCTCCCCAGGCTCCTATAAAGCCTGAGGAGGGCGAAAAATGGCTTTAAAAATGGCTGAATCAGCTGGCCAGCTCATAAATGCACATTGGCCAACTCACAGGGCAACACCTTGCGTGCCCTGCCGAATGGCTCTGTGTGCCACAGGTTCACCATCACTGGTCTAGCTGGTTTAGCACTAGCACTAGCATTTAGACTTATATACTGCTTCACAGTACTTTACAGCCCTCTCTAAGTGGTTTACAGAGTCAGCCAATTGCCCGCAACAATCTGACATCATTTTACCAACCTCAAAATGATGGAAGGCTGAGTCAACCTTGAGCTGGTGAGAATTTAACTGCTGGAGTGAGCAATGAGTTAGTTTGCAGTGCTGCATTTTAACCACTAGGCCACCATTGTTTATAAAATCCTTTGTAAATAACTTTATAAATCCTCTGGAAATAAGTTCTAGAAGAAGATATTGTTTATTCTTGGGAAGTAAGTAAGTAAGTTCTAAACCCCAGCTATATAGGCTGATGAGTTGACTAGCCAGATAATATTGAATAAGGCATGAAATATTGCAGTTTCAGTATAGGAATCTACACAAACCTACTCACCATATGCAGTCATTGTCCCAACATAAGGTCCATCTACTACATTTCTATTTTCTTCTGCTAATGCTTTTATGTATCTTTTACTGAGATCCAGTATTTGTTCACGAAGCACTGAACTGCTTTCATGCTGAGTCTTCTGTTGAATAGTAAAATGCAGGAGCATCATTCCCCAAATAAAGCCAAAAGTCACGAGAAAGAAGCCAAGTTTCTGAGAAGACAATTTCCATGGAGTGAAGAGTGCCATGGCTGTTTAAACACTTCTGGAGTCCCTTGGAAAGATTTTGCAGCTCAAACTCCCAGGGAAGGCCACACAAATCACAATTTTGAAGTTACAAATTCTGGCTTGTTAATCAGCATGCTTTCTCCATTCAATTCCATCCTGCTGCTGAAAGAGAAAAGAAGCATATGGTGATTTAAAGAAATAAAATCCCTTCCTCCCCAGCTGGCTTTATATTTGTTTATTTAACTCACTCCCCACCTCTGAGTAGCACAGTATATTTCCTTAGTGAATTGGCAGTTGTTGCAACTCCCTATTTTATGACATGAGTAAGAATATCAAAAGTCAAGACCGTATTTGGAATGGCATCAAAAGATGTGTGTCACTAATTGTAGAATCTACCTTTCAAGAACTTGAAATCAATTTAACAATGTTTTCAGTTTTCAGAGAGCTTTTTCACATGATAGCATCACAGTGGCATATTTTTAGAATCATATGACTGCAAAGCATTCAATTTAATTTCAGTTTCATTGTAGAAGTCTGAAGTTTTGTTAAGAACAATGGCATATCAAAAAAAAGTTTTCAGCAAACCTTTCAAAAGGAAACACAATTATAATAAAAGAAAACTTTAATATCCTTTCTTAAATTTCAGTCTTAAGAATCTTTAATAATCTCATTGACACTTCTCTAAAAATAAGTTCGGAATGAATCTTGGGTTTTCCCCAATTTACGCAATATTTTTCTAAGTTTCATTTTATAGATTGAATGTACACTCCGGAAGTGTGAAATATAATTACAAAAATATGTAATCTATCTACATTTCAGGGAAATTATACATTCATATCATAAATGTAAATAGCTGCAATGGTCTGTGAAGGAGTCACTTGGGTGTATTATTTGTTTATTTAAATGAATTCATATGGCTGTCCAACTCATAATGAATCTCTACGTGAACCTATAAGTCAATTTCTGAGTTGCAGAAGATCCCTACATTCCACTGTTGTCCAAGCAAAAAAAAAAAAACCCAACCACTTCTTTGTTGTGATTAACATTTTATCACTAATATGTATGTGATAAACAGATCATCACTAATAGGTATGGCTAAGAGAGAAGATTTTGAAGATTTTGACTGCTTTTTGATGCTTTTTGTCTTTAAAATCTTCTCCAGCACTTCTTCTGTGCATCTTTTGATCGAAGGCTGAGTCAGAAAATGGGGCATCTGCAGCCTGAGGAGGTGTGACTAAAGATCTAATTGACTCAGTCTAGGATCAGAAGAGGAGAGGAACCCATAGCTTGGCTTCTCTGCCCAGCACAATGGAGAAAAGCTGCAGAGACTGCATGTTGACTTCTAAATACAATTTCAGATGATTGTCATTGTCTTTAATCTTCTTCATGAAATAGGCCCTAGTTATCTGAGGAGCAGCCTATCTCTTGCTGTCTGCCCTTCAGTTGTGTGGAGTATCCATATTCCTCATGTTACTAGGAAATTGTTGAAGACCTGGAGCTTAGAAAAGAATTGGGGGAGCCTCAATTTTCTCCAGGTCTCCAGAACATGGCAAATATGGAGTCTCCTTATGGTTTTGTTGTATTCTGGGTTGATTTTGTTTTAATTTTGCTTTTTCAACTTTTGAACCTCCTGGTTTGAAGTATTTTTCTTTTAACAAGTTGGTTTTTAGTTGTAAGACACCCAGCCATTTGGGATCAGATATCTACAAATGAAATGAAATGAAATATAGTATCTTCAACAAATAATTTTCACTCATCTCATTTTTGGGAAGATTATTGAACAATCATCTAACATATAGGCAATTCCTTAGCTGCACTATGCATTTTGAAAGGTCTCCAATTTTCTGCTAAATGCATTTTCTTATACCGCTGAGCCCTACAAAATGGAATCCATCACAAAGCACTTGTCCTATTGTGTTCATAATGGTCCTGCTTTTTAAAGTAAAGGATGTTCTACTTTCTGTAGATGGTACAACTTCAATGACCCTGTCCTTTAAGTCCAGGATAATAAAAGACCATTTCACATTAGATGAACTCTACACTAAAAGATATAAAATGGTTTGGCTGCTGTTTGAAGAAATATTCCCAGATAAAGTAGCTAAGTGAGAGGCTATACCTTTTTCAGGTGCTCTCCCCTCATCTAGGTTAAAACACCTCCATCACAAGTTGAGCTAAATCAGTTTTATTTCCATTTGAATTTTAACATCTGGATGTACTTCAAGTTCATGTGAAGGAGGAGACAGGATTTTTCGTAGAAGTCATATTAAGTTGCAACTATTTAGCTGTAGGGTTGCAAAAGCTTAACTTAAAGCGGTCCCAACTACAAAACAGAAAACATTGCCCAGAATATAGAGTATACTGATATTGAAAAGAATTTGTGAAGCTATAATTCAGAGCAGAGGGATTAATGAATCTTACTTGTTGCTCATGAGACCCAAACCCCAGACTGGGTGGGGCATACATATCCAACCATACTGTCGCTAGTGTCCCAGAGTCAGTTCACTCAAGAAATTACAAGGCAAAACAGATGACAATCACCAGTGCCCAAATAATATAGTAACTTATGAAATTACTATAGGGTCAGATTAAAGCCATTAGTACTGCAGCAGCAGCTCTTCTGACCCTCATTACACACTGAAAAAAATTGTAACTCCCTAGTAAAGTCCCTGAAATTTCTCTGGAATACAGCTGTAATTTTTAAAAAAGCTATTTTCTTTAAGATATTTCTGAAACATTTCTCTTGGGACTCACACGCACAATTGTGAAGGATGCCGGAGGCTATAGTTCAGCAAGATCAGATGGGTTAAAGATTCCCTATCCAGGAATTAAAAGACACTATATTTTTCAAAGAGTTTTATCTGATTTGGGAGCTCTTCAAGTGTGTGGGGCTCAGCTCACAAAATTCCTAATCTGGCCATGCCCGAGACTACAGTACTGAAATTTGAAGACCAAATGTCTGAACATTGTCAGGGTGGAGAAGTCGTTTATAAACAAATATTTCAAATGTCTTTTTTTTTGAAGAAAAAAAAAAGGTGACTAAAATTCCTCTTACATCATCTACCTGAAGTATAGAAGTGATCTGCAGAATATCCAATTGAACAGCTGGAAAAAGACAATTGAGACAAAGGTAGAAGGGTCACCCATTTTATTTATATCTTTTCCTATTGAAAAAAAGCTTGCCTTTGGGTAAATAACACTGAGTGTTTTTTTAGTTTTGGCTCATGATATATTTGGAAAGTTAGAAATGAATAGAAATGATTTTTTTATTGCCGATTATATAACGTGAGAAACCACTTTAAACTGGCTCTTAAATTAAGTCTCTAATCAGATTAGCAACAAAAGACCAGAGTTTCATCCGAATGATCAGTAGGAGACCATCATAATCACTCTTAAATAAAATTTCTGAAAAAGTGCTCCAACTTAGAGCTTTCTTACAAATTTAACTCTGCATTGTGTCTAACAAAGACAGTAATGCACCCATTCATTGATAGACATGTTTTTGCATCCTTTGTATTATTCTATGATTCTGATCATTCTTGTCTTCTTAAATCTTATTGTCATAATTGCTCAGCTTCCAAACTGCTTGTTATTTAGTCTTAATACCACCACATTTATGGCAAGGTCTATGATGGTCACACTTAAAAATTAATCTATAAAGTGGTGTTTAAATTTGGGGAGCATTAAGACTTCGTTTCTTATTCAACAGAACTTACTATTTAATAATAGTAATATCTATTTAATATTATAATTATTTGTGTAGCTGCACTGTAGCATGATTTCAAACTAAATGCAGCTGCAAGCTATTTTTTTTAATCATTCTTAGTGTGGTTTAAATTTGCAGTTGATCAAAGTTAATTGAGTGATTTGCCTTTAAAATCAAAGCTAGGATGACAATCTAAAGGCTTTTTGCATTTCAATCAGCATATGCCTCACTTTCCACAATGTTTAAATTACTAAATTTTCATGCAACACCTTTTGTTTAACAGGTTCTCCCATATTTTAGTCCTGCAGAAACTTTTCAGAAAGTTTTCACCAAATCAATAAAAGTAGAACTAATAGTATAAACTATTAAGCATTTTACCTATTTTTCTTTATTTTTATGCTGTTAGTCATACAGGTTGGTGGAACAGCAATATTTTCAATCTTTAAAGCCAAAATGAAATGAGAATCTAAAGGCGCAATACATTTCATTCAAAACTACCAAAAAAAAGCTATTCAGCATTAGCTGTGCTTTGATTTAGATCAGGGGTCTCCAAACTTGGCAAGTCCACAAGTCTCAAAGCTGCCAAGTTTGGAGACCCCTGATTTAAATATTAAAATTTGCCAAACATGCGTCTTCTCCTTTACAGTATATATGTGGTTCACTCATTAGGACAACCACCGACCTCCTCCGCTTCCGCCGATCTTTAAAAACCCATCTTTTTGCCCTGGCTGGGCTGGCCTGACGATTGAC
>JAPKID020001810.1:0-14210 GCA_026931265.2 Tropidonophis doriae
GACTAAACCGGGAGGACAGAAGCCACAGCCACTCAGTCTTGGAAGGGTTGAGCTTGAGTTTGTTCCTGCCCATCCAGGTTGTGCTGCTAGGGTTGATATGAGCTTCCTGAGGTACACTTGGAAGACACCATGTTAGGAAAGGCTGGTTTGTGCTACCAAACATTGTTTTCTGAGTTTGGGACAATAGTAGCATAAGCCTTCTCCATTGGAACATCCCCCACTCTTGAAAACCTACTTGAAAACCAAAGTGGCAGCCACTGCCTTTTATTTAAAGGAATTGCTGTAATACACCAAATTCTTCTTCCACTATTCAGTCAGACCCTGCCTCTGAAACACTCAGCTCATCCTGTCATTGAAAGTAACTGAACATAGATATTTGTCCTTTTCTGTGTGCCAGCTTCTTCAGATATTTAAAACATTCCCTAGAATTTTTCTTCTTCATTATATTTATTGACTATATTGGCATTTATAATTGACTCATCTTTTTTTGGAGTCTTAAAGGTATGTACTCAAAACTTTAATTGTAGTGGGGTGCAAACAAGCTAGCAAAGAAATGGAATTAATATTATAATTCCACATTTTAACTAACACTGAAGGCTCTATGAATACAAGTATTAATATTGTATAATGTAAAGAAATGGATGTGCAGCTATAAAGTGAAGGGAGGGGGAGGAAAGATGAAATGAGTAGCTTAACTACCCAGAGTCCATGTTCTATTGTCTTGTCTTTCAAGTTCCACCTGTTTTAGTTCCTGGCTGGGATAGTTTAGCTTAGTTTATTCTAAGTTATGAACCTCGATTCAATGTTGCTGGAACATTGCACTTAACACTATATGAACCCAGTCATCATTTTGCAATGTTTTTTCTAAATATCTGATGCTAGCCAATAAAGTATTGGGCTTTATAAAGGTCAATTAGCAATTTCATCACTGGAATTGCACGAGTCATCTTCTCAAAATCAAGACAATTTGTCCCAATTGACATTGGGCAGCTAGCAGCTAGAATCACAGCACAGTAGCAGAGGAAGGAGTTGAACTGGAGGACACGCCGAAGTGCATATTTCTCCTTCCTCCAGTAATGTTCTGTACAAATATAACATGCCATTTATTCTTCTTCCTCATATTTAAATTCTCACAAAGGTTAAAAGCCATGTTGACATTGTATCCTGTCTATTTGGAATTTATAAAACACACAAAGCATTCAAATTTCTCATTTAATTTGCTCCTCTGAAGGTAGACATTGCATTCCAAGGAATGCTCAGCATGGCTGAAATCGGGTTGGGGTGGGAGAAGGGAGGGGTAACAGCAGACATGTGAAAGGTTTAGAGGTGAATGTATAGGAAAAGGTTGTATGTAGACAACTCAGAGAATGTTTGCCTGCTAAGGCTTGAACAAGCACTGTTTGTTTTTTCCCCCTGGTTAACGTATCTGTGCAACACCCTTCTGGACTGAAGTTTGAGTGATGTAAGACTTGGCCAGATTCTGTTTATTGTGAAATTAGCTTTGAGCTGAAATCAGTTTCTGATGAGTAACATGGACTAGCCATGAGTTTTCTTGACATAACACGGAAGTTTTATAGCATAACACAAGAAGTGACTCTGGGTGGCATACATTATAGAATATAAAATCAAATTAAAAGCAATTAAAATGATACAAAATAAATATAGATGGTAACCATAAGTGTTGATGCAATCAAGAAATAGGAACCTTAGCACACTCGTGGCCTTAGGTTGGGCACACAACCAAGTATTCATGGCCTTATGAAAGGCCAGCAGGATTGTGGTCATTCCGATTCTCCAGAGGGGCTACAGCAGAGAAGGGGCATCTCCTGGTCCCTGCAGGCCAACATTCCTTGGCTGATGGGATCCATAACATTCCCAACAGGCCAGATCGAACTGGATGGATACTAGGAGAAGATGGTCGTTTAGATAACCTGCCCCAAACTAGGAAGGGCTTTAAAGATGACAACTGGCATATTGAATTGCACCTGGAAACATGCTGGTAACCACTGCAGCTCGTGAAGCAGTGGTGTTATATGTATCAAATATCTAACATCCTTTATTACCTGTGCAGCTGCATTCTGGACCAGTTGAAACTTCCAAATGCTGTTCCGAGGGCAATCCCATGCAAACAGGATTGCAGTAATCCAGATGAGTGGTGTGAGCAATGCCTCTCAGTCACAACTGGTTCGCACCCCTAAGATATGTAAACGTCTCCCTGGTTACAGTTATCACATGCTCTTCTAACAGGAGCTGTGAGTCCAACAGACAATCCCCCCTCCCAGATTGTGCACCAGATTTTCTTTGGTTTTCTTGGTTTAGCCAAAGTTCTTTGTACTCATTTTCTGAATTTTTAAAAATTCCTTTGAAGTTCAGCTTTCTCTACAGCTGGTGCATTTCTTTGTTTTATGATTATAACATAATAGTTCAACTAACTACGGAACTAGGCCACGTATTTTGAGCTAGTGGGCCATTAGCACATTGAAATAAAATGATTTTCAGAATATACTGGAACACAAGGGGAGTTAGAGCCAAGCATATCTTTGGGGACATCATGTTCCATAATGTATAGCCCCTTTATTATGGCTATCCCATTATTTGATTTGCATTTTACTTGTAAAGAATTTTATGTCCATCTTAGGTTTCCTTTCCTGAATTAATACTGGTCATTAACAATGAAAATGATTTCTCAGACCTTGTGAACTTACTGCACTAATTTTGGCAAAGATAGTTGCAATTTTTCTGTGGCAATTTTTCTACTCAGATATAAATTAACTTTATATTTCCAACCAATTAATACTGTTCACAACTTCTTTTAAGTTTAAATTTACATCCAGGATTGTATCCATCTGGGCTATTTCATCTGACCATTTAAGATTCTGTTAAGCAGCTACTTCTTCAAAGACAGAAAATAAGGTATCAGAAAAAGAATTTTGGCATGGGGTAGCGATGTCCTCGTTTCAGTCCCATACACTAAGGATATTTGTAGAAAAACATTAGCTCACTCCTGTTCTAAAGCAATTCAAGATTTCTTTAAAAATACTAATTTATATACTGTCATTTGACCAAGAGTTTAAGGTGTTATACATAGCATTTCCTTCCATTTTGCCCCATAAACCTCTGAGAAGATTGGATTATGAATAATTCATGACTGAGGTGTACTTAAATCTGGCTCTCCCTGGTTAGTACATTATTTTAACCATTATACCATGAATACACATCTAGCCAAACTTCTTCAGAGTAACAGAAATCATTATCCAGGTGTTCGTTCAAGAAATCACTTTGAATTATCTATTCAAAATATTGCTTGTATATGAATAGGAAAAAAAAGCCACACCATGGCCAATTGACTTCAAAAGATATTTTAATTTAGAAATGCAGTTATATACATAGAATTGAAATTAAATTAAATTTTGTACAAATATTAAAATACTATCATCACACCCACTGCAATGTACGGGATGGATCTATATCTATATATACATACCCACACACATACGTATATATATAGAGAGAGATCCATCCTGCACAGCAATATAGAATCTTTAAAATCCCATATATATATATAGATATAGATATATATACGAGTACCATTCTGTAAATAAATTCCAATAAATTCCTTAGTGATGCAGTTCAGATTACAAATAAAAAGCACTGAAGGCAACCAGGTTTTCCTCTCCAGCTACCTACAGCCTGTCATCTGCATTACAGTGTAAATGTGTGCCTGAATGTTTGTTCTAACAGGATGTTTGGTCTGAGCTTTCATAAAGAATGAAGCATAACAGTCAAATTTCCAGCAGAAATTAACTGCTATTGCTCCTTTGCTCACCAGCTGGAAAAATGATTTACATTAACACAGAGGTTTTTCCATTATCCAACAGTATTTCCTCTGGAATCTTAATAACACGAAAGAGGTGATCAAGTTCAAAAAACAATTAAAAAGCATCTAGGAAACAAAGCAGACATGGTTTTGAAATCCATAAAATGCCACTAAATTGTGGTGTAATGTGCCAAATTAGTGATTTCAACTTGCCCCTCTTAAAAGCACGTTGCTCCTTTTGGGAGTGTGTGTGTATGATATACATATGATAGTAATAATGGAAACTGAAACCTGATTCACAGGATTGCAACTGCATCTACTGTATACAGTAGTTAACATTAAAATGTTAAGAAAATGCCATGTACTTCTCAGGGATTTGCAGAACACAAGCCCTGGGACCTGAGGTTGACCATAGATGATTAGTTTATGTCTGTGTGTTTACTGGCATACAATGCAATAATTATTGCAAATCCGGTTATGATCTGTCATGTAAAGTATGAGTTAGATGTGACACATGGCCTGTTTCTATGCTTCTAAGCAATGTCTGAAAATTGTATGGGAACATTATATTTGAAAACAATGTGAGGACACAGTAGTACTATTTTTTTGCACTGTATAGACAGTCTCATCTCACAATAATGAGGATATAGGAATACATACCACAGTTGTGTATGCACTATTACTCAACCTAGCACAATTAACAAAAACATCTTTGGTTCTGGAACGGCTTTCCATACACACACCCTTTGTAAATATTTTAATTAGTATCATGGTTATTCTTGTGTTAGTATACTTGAAATGAGTAAACATTACAGGTAGCAAAAAAAGAAGACAAACTGAAATAGTACTGAGATTTCTGGAGGCTAAAAAAAAAGCATTTTGTAGCAAGGAAGTGAAAACTACTAATTTGATTGTGCAAGATTTTTCAAGCTGTAGACCTAGCTGCCCATCTATCCATGTTTGAGGGCTGCTGACACTGATGTAACATTTTAATCAGGAAATGGACTTGCAGACTCTTTACATCTGCCACAAATAGCTGGAGGTGATTATTATAATTTATGTACTTAAAATAGCTAAATCTGAATCATTAAAAAGTGCTCCAGTGTTTTTTAAAGAAGTTTTCTGGGAAGAGGACTCAGAAGAACACTTGATAGATGTAGCCTGCCCTTAAGCATCTAATGTTCTTCAGTTTTATTTCTATACTTTCCTCCTACTGATATTCCTTGAGTTATGACAGTTCACTTAACGATGGTTCAAAGTTATGGCACCCAGCCCCAAAAGTAGTTACGACCCTGTCCCAAAGTTAGATATGTTGCAATATCACAGCGGTCATTTGCCCTTATGACCAACTGCCGAGATGCTGCAACATGCCTCCTGCCTATTTCTCCCCACCCATCCTGCCCTGCTGGGTCTCCACAAGCACTAGGCCTGCTGTGCTAGCCCACTGCTCCTCCCCAACCCATGTGGACCTCACCAATTGCTGCCATGGAGACAGAGAGATGGAGACCTTAGTACGCTCATTCGCCACTGCCAGGGAGTATGCCTCAGGCTTTGGCATCCAAGGCACTGCAGGGCGTGAGCAAGCATGGGCGGCATGGGACTCTCAGGCATGGCACCCACCAGCTGCAATGACTGGCTCACTGAGGGGGGCTCGGGTGTCCCCAGCTTCAGCTCGGCTTTCCCGCTGCTGCCCAGGCCAGCTGCTCAACTGCAAAATGCTCCAGCCTCTTCCTCCAGCCAAAACACTGCAAAAAATGCCTTGTGTTGATTGACGGCCTCCGCTGAGTCACACCATAATCCTGAAGTGGCTCTTGCCTTCTCTAGTCAAAACAGTATAAAAAATGTGCCATGTTGATTGACTGCTGCTGCTTTCGCACTGTAATCCCCAAAGCCACTCATTCAAACCGGCCACCAGGCAGCACCCGTGGCACCACCCAGGATGGGCCAAATGATGGTGGGCTTGTGGCAGAAAAATGGCCATCTTTTCTACTCAGACACTGGTGAAGCTGTTTTCCTTAGATCTTACGTACTTAGAGACAATTTCATTCTAAACGCAAAAAACGTGTGTAAGAATGCAAGATCTAAGGAAAAGAGGCATCTGAGAAAAAGATGGCCACTTTTCTGTCATGTGGATCAGCCTCTTCTGGCACTCTGGATATTTTTGAAAGGAAAGTGAGCGATTGGTTTTGGTGCAGAAAAGGCCCAAGGAACTATGGGGACCCCAAGGGATTGCAAGTGGAGAATGAGATATCTCAGTGGGTGAGGGGAGGCCTTGGATGGCCAATTCCTCCACCCCCGTGGGTCTTCCCCAGCCTGAGACACCTCATGTGCACTTAACAACCTGTGCATTCGACTAACAAATACATTGGGGAAAGCAAAGGGGGCTCATTCATTTAACATGATACAATTAATGAATCCTCGGGTTATGAATGTAATTGGCAGGCTTTATTACATTCGTAACTTGAGGATTACCTATATATTTTTTGTATTATTGTATTCATGCCTTAAATGTGCAGTTTTTAAAATATTAAAACACAAAAGCAAATTCATTCTCAATCAAACTTCTTCCCCAGCTTCTTATTTTATATGAAACTTCAAAAACAAGGGCAAGAAAATAAAAAAGGAACTTGGTAGTCCTGTTTATTTTAACAGGCATGGATTCTCAAGCTTCAGCTTTTTTTTCAAAAAAGGAAATACTGGGAAAAATGTGTCTTCTCCAGATCTAGTCTTGCAATGGTAGTAAGAGTGGCAGCTGTTTTAAGATATTGATATTATACTGATCATTAATATATGAGAAAAATGGAGTGCTTAGGCGCCTCACATCCTCGTTAAATGGCAACTTTCTATAGTGCGCATCAATCCACCTGATACGTATTTACCACAGAAAAGCAGCACTGCGTTTTAAGTTAAATGTCTTGTTTTTAGCATGTAATTGGGTGGAAGATTAAGGAAGTAACTTTTCTCAGTGGGAGAGAAAAAAGTCCTATGGTTAATTTCTACAGTTGACCTAAGATCCATATGTTCACAAACTCATCCCAATGATAACTACTGGAATTAGGGGGGGGGGGACCCCCTTCATAATAACAAAACAAAAAACCAAAAACACCAATGAACTAGACAGACCAATCTAAGTCTCTTTAAGGCAGTTTCATGGGTTCACCTATCAACCAGGATTTGTAATAAAATGGGAGGATGGAATGGCAAGCATTCATTCATTCGTCAGAAGAACAAGATTAACCAGGAGACTCAAGTTTCAGAAAAGGCTTACATTTTAAAAACCAGAACCACATTTTATTCCTGCAAGGCACAAAGTGTGCTCTTACAGCATCTAGTTCTCCCTATAAAAGGCTGCAAAAAGTTAAATGAATAATTAGGCACCTAAGAACTACACAGTGTTGGAGTAGCAGCCCTTCCAACTACGTTAATGCTCTTCGATGCGTCAGAACTTTCATGTCAATTAAAAAAATATTCTATTCATTTACATCTTAAGCAGATACCCCCAGCATATACTTAACAACTATTGGTATCTTTGCTTTATATGAATTTGCCAATCAGATCAAGAACCTGAGAATATTAGATTTTAAAGGGAAAAGAAACTTACAATTTTGAAGATGGCATTTTTATTGTTGATCTTCAAAATTCAGTTTTCTACAAAGGAAAGCTATTTCTTGCCCTGAAAAAATCACAAAATCCAGCTATAAATTATTCAGGTAAAATATTAAGACCCAAATCCTTTATAAAGATTATCGATACTAAAGGTTTCCAGAGAATACAGATGCAGTACACAGAACATGCTGGCTACATATTAAAAAGGGAGAACGCTAGTGCTTCCATGCCTTCCTTGCGTGGTTCCCATTAGCATCCTAGCTAACAATCTGATCTGCTCCACCAAAACCATTCTTTTGAATGGAAACAACAGGATTATAAATTTTGTTTGGTGGAATGAAAATACGTTATTTCATAGTTCTTACATAAAATGCAATGGTTTAAAAACTGCACAGCTGAGTGAGAAAGAGGATTCATATTCAAGGCTAATCCAATCATATGAGTCCAGAAAGAAATTGGTATTAGATAAATGTCACTCTATATACTTTGAAACATCTCCATCTCAACCAAAATATTTACCACTGCACTAAGCCACAGTTACTTAATCTTACCGAATGAGTTAATTGGCTGTGTTCACAGACCATGATAAATCATTCACCAACATTTATAAACCACAATAGGTAGGTCTATACAGCATGATAAACATTATTGTGGTTATTTGGTTTAGGAAATTACATTCCCCCAGCCATTAGAATGGTAAAATTCCTTCAAAAGAAGTGCTTCTAACTTTGTGGGCTCTAAATCAAAGCTCCTCTTTTCACTAAAGTAGCCATAGGGAGAAAACAGGTAGAGATAGCTGGAAACGGCAGCACAAACTTGGCAAACAGATTTTTGTTTGATTGAAGAAGAAGTGTTTTGTACATAGACTTGTATCTGGATGCAGCTGTTTCAAATGATTTGCACAGCCTTATTAGCCTCTGTATAATATTAGTTATGGCTGGCTCTTCCAGCACATTTGCTTTCTAACTGTTACTGGAACATCTTCTATGTAATGAGATGTATATATATATATTTGATATGTATCCATTCACTTACAAGAGAGCAGAATCAAAGGCAATGCAATATATATTGATGCCAGTATCAGGCCCCAGGAAAATCCAGAATTGTTTGCCTCTGTCAATATTATTAAAAGCAAGCAAATTATTGGTTTACTCAGTACTTCTGCACATCCTGAAGGAAAAAAAAAATACCCATGCAGAGTTCTAAAGTTTTGTCACATTGCCACAGCAAATTCTACTATACACCTTAAGATTGTCATATACATTACCCTACAAATTTGCAGGAATATATTCACAAAGGTCAGATATTTTACCTTTATTATTTGAAAAATGCAAGCTGCGGTTTTCTGAGTATTTGCTTTCAATGCTAAATTTCTGTCAGGAATATTCACAGGAATACTCATAATTCTGAGCTTGTGCAGGCCACCTTAGGGATTATGGGCGGCCATCCAAAGAGGCAAAAGCTATTTCCCATTCCAAGTTTTTTATGCCTGCAGCTGGCATGTTCCCAGGATTGGGACAAGGTGGAGAACTGATACTTAAGCTGCTTACGTCTGTTGTACAAATCTTTGGGAAATCACACAAAAAGTCTTGATTTGGGAGGTTCACTTGAAGAAAAGCTATTGAGTCAGTACTTCCATAATGTCATCAAGAAAAGTTCACAGATAGCTAGAAAAACAAGAGCAAAAGCAGACTTGTGCGAGAGGACGTGAGGTAAACAAGCATGTTCCCTGCATAGTAAGAAGTTTCCAAGTGGAAGTAGCATGCAGAAGGCAACACACACACACAAAAATAAAGCATGTCAAGGAAGGGAGGATCTTGCATCTGAACAAACAGCAGCATGGCTCTT
Source organism: Tropidonophis doriae (assembly GCA_026931265.2). Classification (NCBI taxonomy): domain Eukaryota; kingdom Metazoa; phylum Chordata; class Lepidosauria; order Squamata; family Natricidae; genus Tropidonophis; species Tropidonophis doriae. Next base: position 9,272 of record JAPKID020001810.1, read on the forward strand.
TTTTAAGGCAGGCTATCACTAATTCATTCAAGGCAATTGGACATACCGATTTCAAAAGCTAAATACTTTCTAACCATGAGCAATACTTTAAACTAACAGTTGCTTGAAGAAAATGCAGGCCCTGGCAATACCTCCACAAGGACAGAAATCAACCATAGCAACAAAATTAGGTAGCAATGCCAAAATCACTCTGTGGTGAGCTGATACAGAAAACGTATGTGACAGGTGATAATGCTACGCAAACACAACAAATTGATGTTCTACAGATATGAAAGAAACCAAACCAATCATATACTCAAAGATGGAAGGCTTTGGATCAGCTGTAATATGGCCACAGTATTGCTGATAGGATGAGGCCATGGATTTAGCCATGCAAGTACTCTTAAATCTGGCTACATACAAGGGGATTTCTCAGAGCTTTCTGCAGCCTTCAATGTATGCCACGCAGCATGTTCAAAGAGATAAAGAATGTCCCAGTGGATGTGGTGGAATGAAAAAAGAAAAGAATGAATGCAAATGTATGAGAGGTATAGTCACTTTACCCTTGAGGAAAACAAAGCACAAGTAGCAGCCCAAGCTATTTTTTCTAAAGTGGCCAGTAGCAATTCCCTTTAACACAGCCAGCAATGCTTATTAATGTGTGGATGTACAGTTACATTATGGATTATACAATTTTCAACACCTGAGGTCTACAACCAGTATGTGTGACTTTTATAAACTCCCACTCAGGCCATCTCAAGGTATTCTTCTTGCCTTCATAATGTAATTAATAAATAGAACAAAACCATCTGCACCGAAACAAAGCAAGCTGTGGTTTGACCCTGCTTTCTGAGATGTCCAGAAACAAGCAAGGCCTATGAGAAATTGCAGCGAGTCAGTGTGAGAAGGAGCAAGGCACAAGTAAATGGCAACTCTCCAGAGACTATACTCAAAATCATCAATCTGCCAAAGAGGAGAGGCTGGAGGAACCTGAGTCTCTAAAGCCCTCCTTTAATTCTTATAGAATGAGATGGAGAAGATAGCTGGCAGGTGTGCACCCCACTGATGCACTGAAGGTGATGTCTTGATGGCATCCTTTGGATCTTCAACTAAGGGATATTTTCTGGAAATATTCAGGGTGCAGCACTTCAAGGAAGGGAAAGCCAGCACGAAGCGCTCATCATTCCAAAAAGGAAACTAGAGAGTGTAGACTTGATGACTGTTGTAACCCTCATGCTTCTTTCAACAATGGAATATCTGGAGGGAGGGAGGGAGAGAAAAGGATGTTAGATCATCTTTCTATTCGGTTCCAGGTTTCAAAGACAACCCAGCACAGCCCTGATAGAATATGAGAAGTCTATGAAGTCCATTGGGGTTACAAAAGTTCTTGTTTAACCAGCCAAGTTTCTATAAAAGCTTGGCATTCTTTAAAACTTTCACTGGCTGCATTTTTGCAAGGCCTTTCCCTTAGAAAAGCCCTAGAGTCTAATAATAAGAGCTTCTTTGGATTGATTCAGACAAGAGAACAAAGCTTATTTATTCTTCCTAATCTTCGGATCAGACTAAGGCTCCTTCCAATAGTGAGAACTGTACCAGTCAGAGACTGATTTTGTCGGGTGTCAGTTGAAATTCTGGTCTAGAGAAAATACTGTAAAATAATTGTGCATTATGCCAACTGGCGCTGTAGAATAGGTAGTTTTTCACTGGAAGAACTTCCCCCTTCTGTCACTCCCTGGGATGCCTTCTCATAGCTCTGTCCTGGATGTGAAGTACCATGTCGCTACCATCCACATGTCTCCATTCATTCTATGGGGCGGCTTTGCCACTCTTACATAGTAGCTGGCTGATTTTTTAAAAAAACAACACCCTGTTCCCCTCCTAATTTTAAAAAGAAAATGCACCAGGGTTAGGTTTTTGTGGCCAGACTGAATAGAAACTGTCCAGTTCCAAGCATAACCAACTCCTTGGTCAAGAGATGCCCATTAATGTAGAAGTGCTGCAGAAAAGTAAGGGAGGAAGGCCTAAGCTGCCTTTTCAATAGGTATTAAAGTATTCTTGAGTTTAAAATTTAGTTTTGGATTTCTAAACTACTATAGCAGAATAAATAAAGACTACATATAAAATAAATTATGCACCTTAGTAAATCCTGAATGCAAGACTAGGGTTGGTTTTTTTTTTGTTGGTTTGTGTACTTTTGTGAAATGCATAGAAAATTGCAATTAATTCTATTAATGGGCAACCCTATGGAGTTGTTAGGGAGAATGTGTTAGGAAGGAGATCTCTGTGTGGGATGCTATAGGGTTTTAGTACTTTCTTCACTGCTGTTTAACATCTACATGAAGCCAATGGATGAGATTATCCAATGATATGGGGTAGGAACCACCAGTATGCTGACAATACCCACCTTACATTTCTACTTTAAGTGATGTTGTGGAGGTTTAATCTCAGTGTCTGGAAGCTCTTGGGTTTGGATGGGGAACAACAGGCTTCAGCTCAACCCAAGCAAAATCGAGTGGTTTGAGGTCTTAGGGCACCTGGCTTTGGGGACTTCCACCTCTTGTCCTGGTTGGGATTGCACTATTCCAAACACAACGTGTGTGGCTCCTGCTTGCTTTTCACAAGGTCCTGAAAACATGGTTCGGCAATGTGCATGAGAACCTAGGAGTGTGGCAGAGTCTGTCCCATGGCTGCATTGACAGTTATGGTCAGACGTGACTACTTTCAGCCATGAATTTTTTTGTAAGTTTTATGCATGGTTATATATGTTTTTAATTTGCCATATTGTTTTGATGTTTTTATACTCCTTTTAATTTTTTGTGAGTGACCCAGAATCATATATTGAGATGGACGGCTATATAAATCAGAAAGTTAGATAGGTGATGGATAACAAAAAGGTTCTGAAACAGTTTTTCTTGAATACTATGTTACTTTTTGTAATTTCTTGATTGAAGTAATAAATGGAGCTTCTAGGATGTACATACATTTTTATTCCAGTTATATGAATTCAGATTCAAGACTTTTTTAACATTACTTACCATCCATGTATTCTTCTGAGGAAGCAAGTGATAAAAGGCTTTGTACATCGCTGTTTTCTGAGTCTGAAGTCTCTTTGTGCCCAGATTTACTACCAGATGTGCCAGCCACCCAGGAAGACGTGGTCGCCTGATGCACTAGAACAGTTTCTGAGTGGTGAGAGCTACCAGCTTCACACAATCCGGAGCGTCCAGGGGTTTCATCCTCCCTAATAAAGCCACTCGGACCCACTTGGTCTGGTGGTGGCTGTTGCATTTCCCTGGCCTCGCTCTGTCCAGCTCCTTCTGAAAGGACGATCTGTATCCGTGTATCTGAGGAGGGTATGCAGTTTCCAGCACTGCCATAAACAGCTTCTTCATAAGATGGCAAAGCTACCTGAACTCCATCCACCATAATAGAAACCTGGTCCCCAGAAACACCTTGATCACGCCTGTGTTTGGAATTCAAAGAAATATTTAGGCACAATGACATAAGCAGCATTGTATGCAACAATAACATGTATAGGATTAGTAATCCTATTTGCTTCACTGTTGTTTCATAGGTAAAGATATTAGTAATAAACCATGTCTGTTCTCTGGTTTCCGCCAAATGTCTTAGGACCACAATTTTTTAGAATTCTCAACCACCATTTCAAACTAGCCGAGCCATCAGATATTTAGTGAACTGTAAGGTGATAGCCAGTTTGGTGTAGTGGTTAAGGTACCAAACTAAAAACTGGGAGATCATGAGTTCCTAGTCCCACCTGAAGGCACAAGCTGCGTGACCTTGTGCCAATCACACTCTCTTAGCCCTAGGAAAAGATAACGGCAAACCACTCCTGAAATCTTGCCAAGAAAACTGCAGGCACTTATCCAGGTAATCACCAGAGTCAACACTGACTCAGAGGCACATATATACCCCAAACCCCCAATGTATCTATTTATAGGAAATTAAATGGGAGAAGGTTTTTAATAAGCCTAAAGTAGAAATATGGTTCATTTTGGGATTATTTTCAATGAGGTAGGGCAATTCTTGAATGAGCAACACAAACTTTCCTTCCTAAAATTGATGTGCTTATTAAATTGTTGATAACTGAGATCTGGACCTAAACTTCTTGAACAAAAATTATGCTGAAATAAACTTTTCTTGTTTAATACTGAGAGACAAGGGCCTTTGTTCCAATTAAGACGGATATATCCCTATTATATGCTTTCAGATGTCCTTTATGCAGTTAACGTTATGTTAAATTTGTTGAACATGTTACTTAAGAACTTTATATTCCCACTGTTTCATTACAATGTTTCCCTCACAGACATTAGGCTTTAAAGTACTTTCTATGATCAATATGCCACTACTGTACTAGCTGGTGAGCATGAGGAGACTCAACCTTGTTTCCAGTTTAAACCTGCAGAAATAGGAAGGAATTGTTATGGTCATAGTGAGATTTCTCCAATTCCAGCTCTAAGTTTTGGAGGGAGAATGTCTGCCATCTTGTCAAACCAACTACAGCATCATGACAATGCCAGGCCAATCTGGGAACCAAAAACCTTTTTGGATATTTCAGATTTATAGTGGGCAGATGAAGCCCCCATTTTCTTTTCTTGAGAAAAGGGGAAATATAGCAATATAATGTGTAATACATTTCATCCTAAAAGTCCCTCTTATTTTCCCAGTAAGGCTTAACCCAACAACGTAAGATAAAAATAAAAGGGGAAATAAGAGACTCTGTAAAAATGTATCTATCACCACCTAGTAAATTCATAAATGAGCTGGGATAGAATTACAAGACTTCTATGTCAGAGCTAATAATAATTGCACTAGGACTAAAATACCAGATGCAGATGAAAATATGTTAAGGAAGAGAGGTTAGATGTGGTTTGGTTATTACATTTCAATTGCAAATTACGTTAGAATTAAATAAAGAGAAACAGAATGAAAGAAAGAAAAA
>JAPKID020001811.1:0-14209 GCA_026931265.2 Tropidonophis doriae
AGCACAGTAATAGTCATAGGATACTAAATAAGCAATCATAGGAAACTAAATAAGCAATCATAGGAAACTAAATAAAACAATATAAATAGTAAAGATACAAGCAACAAGGTTATATAAGTAGAAAAGGAGATAGGTAATAGGAAGGATTATAATAAGGAAATTTCCTGGCAGTGAGAATGATTAATCAATAGAATAGCTTGCCATCTGGAGCTATGGCTTCTCCATCACTAGAGGTTTCCAAGAAAAGATAGGACAGCCATTTGTCCACAATGGAATAAGGACTCTTGCATTGGGCTCCTGGGGTTGGACTCCAAGATCCCTTCTAGCCTTGTGATGGTACATATGTCTTTCTGAGCTTCCCGAAGGAAATGCACAATGCATATTGTGACATCTGGACAATATAAACAAAAGTAAATAACAAAGGTCTCGTTCACCTTGTCACTGAGAAGTTAAAAGACATTACCATCACGCATCTCCGCCTCGCTCCGGACGTATTGCCATTGTCAAGTGCTCCTCTTTATCACACGAATTACCATGTTTGAAATACCACCGCAAACTTGGGGGAAAATATATTAGCAGCGTGATGGCATGTCTGGGAGTTTCAGGAGAACACATCCATATATCTTGCAACATCTGGCACCTTCCAGTGATAGCATGGAGGCATTTTTGGCAGGGCAAGTGGTACATCTTTTCCGGGAGTATCTCCGTAATGCTCATTCAGTGTGCATGCTCTTCTGAGTGCAGACAAAGGACAGACATGTCCCTTGTGGAATGCAAAAGCTTGCCGTGTGTTAATTAATTTGTCACAGATAGAGATTCCATTTTGCTGGAGCTAAGCACCAGCCAATTTATTTAGATATCATAAAACATATTCAGGTTCCTTCTCCTCTGAATCTTCATTAGATGTAGTCCGGGGACGTGGGTGAATTTTAATGGGGGAATTGATGGCTGGAATTTTGGAGCTGGCTACAGAGAATTCATAACATCTACCGAGGGAAGAAATACTTGTAAAGAAGTACAGAATCAGGTGTTGATTAGATTGCAGTGGAAATGATAAAAACTCCAGGTGATCGTTTTATGATTTATACCTAAGGCATGGAAGTTGTAAAGTCAACTGAACTTGTAAAGTAAACAGCTGTGGGGGTGATTGAAAGAAAGTCCATTATTCAAAGATGTACAACCATCGTTCCATTAGAAAGACCTTGCAGATGGTCTATATAACAAATAGTTGCAGGCATTGGATATGATTAGTTTAATAAGAAGAAGGACCAGGGGTGACATGATAGCAGTCTTCCAATATTTGAGGAGCTGCCCCAAAGAAGAGGGAGTCAATCTATTCTCCAAAGCACCTGAAGGCAGGACAAAAAGCAACGGATGGAAACTAATCAAGAAGAGAACCAATCTAAGAACTCAGGACAAATTTTCTGACAGTGAGAACAACTAATCAGTGGAACAACTTGCATCCAGAAATTGTAGGAGCGCCATCACTGGAGGTTTTCAAGAAGAAAACTTGTCTGGAATGGTATAGGGTTTCCTGCCTAGGCAGGGGGTTGGACTAGAAAACCTCCAAGGTCCCTTCCAACTCTGCTATTGTATTGTATTAAGAGACTGGGCAGCCATTTGTCCAGCATGGCATAGGGTTTTCTGCTTGAGTTAGAAGGTTGGATTTCAGCTTCTAAGACTTCCAAGGTCCCTTCCAACTCCATTATTCTGTTAATTCAAGAAGTTGTTGGTTTTTCCTTGCAACGAGAGCCTTTCCATGGCCTCTTAGATGATCCATACTAATGTTTTTGCCAATTAATATTTGGATAATATTGCCAAGAATTTAATCTGCCAATAGCAGAGTCACAAACCTTTTCTGGTTTGGTTTCAGGACCAGAGTTGTTTGCAAAATTATCTCACCGTTAAATATTGTTATTTCCTTTTCTTAACCCAATCTGTCCCTCCTGCCACCTACATTAATCTAGTGGGTGTTTTTTTTTCCAGAAGGAAAGGAAGTGAGATGTGCAAGGTTTTCTTTAAAAAAAAAATTATATTAAGCATGTTTCAGAGTTTACAGCAATCCTGAGACCCCTGTGGTTTGCCACATCAAGTGAAACATCAGTTTCAAAGCTTCCAGCTGAGCTTCGGAGTACTGGTTGCCAAGTCTTCCTCTGAACCAAGCTCTTTGCAGGACTAACTAATGTGTTGCCTGCAGTGCAGAACTGTTGGGTGTCGAGGTTGGATCGGCTTCCAAAAATTAACATTATTTAGCTTTTTGCACATGGATAAAAAAAATTACCCTTCTCTTATGTGCTGATAATATGTCAAGGGCTTTGTGTGTGGGTGTTCTTTCTGGCCAAATTCACCAATACGATTTGATTATAAAAATCTGTTGCATAAGATTACAGGAGGAACAAAAAATAATAATAATTAGGCCGCACAAGCTCAGTTAATATGGCAAAGGATGGACAATGCAACTAGGCGTAAGCATTGGAATTCATCTCAGAATGCTTCCAGCTCGCTCTGTTTAGTTCTGATAAGCTTCAGAAGGCCCGGGAGCTTGCAGAAGTTTGCATAAACATATCAAAAGCCCTAGATTCATAAAGATTGCAGGAGATCTCCAATTTGTTTTAAGGCATTCTAGAAATGTAGCTAGCAGAAGTATTTACTAGGTTATTTTGGTGAATATAGCCTTAGAGAAGTACTTAGAAAATAGGTTCTTTTTTCTCTTTCTTTCCCCCTTCCTCCTCCTCCTCCTCCTCTTCTTTTCCTCTTCCTTCTCCTTCCCTCCTCCTCCTCCTTCCCTCCTCCTCCTCTTCTTCTCTTCCTCCTCCTTACTTCCTCCTCCATCTCCATCATTTGTTATAGGAATTTGGACTCAGTCTTGTCCAATCATTTGCATTTCAGATTTGGGTCAAATGATTGTTTGCTTTTCCATCCAAGTGATTTTTGCTGGAGCCGCCTATCCAGGCTTCCTCTGGCTTCACCTGCTAAATGACCTTCCACCATCTGATGTCCCCCAGATAGATGTCTTCCACTCCCACTCCAGCCCACATGCCAATGTATTCAGAGGGCAGCCGGTTTGGGAAGACTGATCTGTGGGGCTTCTAATTCAGGATAACAAGTATTTTGCATGGCAGAATGAAGAAAAGGACCTTTTGTGGTGTGTGCAATCAGGTATATGTGGCATTTATTGATTGTATAAACTGTGTTTGCTCTTTTTTCTCCTTTAATTAATCAATCAATTAATAATTAACCAGTCAGCTAAAACAGCAAAGGTACTTTACTTGAATAATCAATGCCCATCACATTTTAAGAAAATGGAGGAAAATAAGCAGAAATGGACCGGGCTAAATCAACAAAAGTATGACTACCTGATGTTCATAACGATTCAACTATCAAAAACACCGTAATAAAATTAGAAAGTTGTATTTCCTGGACCAGCCTTTTCTTCTGCGTCTCTTAAATCTGTCTTAAATCTGCAAGGAAACAACCAAGCTCAGAGAACACCAAGGACCCTACAAGCTAACCCTAAGCCACAAATATTCTCTTCTCTTGACTTTTTTTTTTTTAAAGGACATTTGGGCAAAGAAACGTCTTTCCCCTTGTCATTTAATATTCACAACAGGTCAAATTTGTTAAAAGATATCTACTGGGTTCAATGGTGGGATTCAAAAATTTTAGTACCAATTTTGTGGGTGTGGTTTGGTGGGCATGGCATGGCTTGGTGTTTGTGGCACGGGAAGGTTACTGCAAAGTCCCCATTTCCTCTTGATCAGCTGGGACTCGGGAGGCAGAGAATAGATGGGGGCAGGGCCAGTCAGAGGTGGCATTGACCAGTTCTCTGAACTACCCAGATTTTCTGCTACCTGTTCTCCAGAACTGGGCATAAACTGCTGAATAGCACCTCTGGGTGGGTTATATTTCTTCTCCCTAAAACAGCAATTAATGAAAACATTTGCGTTGGAAAACCTGCCTACAAAAGAGAATTAAACATTGCAAATTAAACATTGATTTGCAAAGCTTCCACAGCATGACAGAGTCACCACCATCCTGCTCCCCATGTCCCAGTTTAGGCCTGCAAGAAATTGGCAGCCAATCTGCTTTTCAGAACGGATGAATATTTAACAGCGGGAATCTTCAGGGCCTCATCAATATGCAGATTCAGATCTGGGTAGCCTTCAGTTCAAATGCTCTTGAGTTTTTGTTTTTTTTAAATGTGTGGGAGAGAAAAATCACTGGAAATATTAACCTTTAGGGAATTTGCAAATATTTTTGTTCAAAATAATTAATCAGCTATTAGCAGAATTGCATCGCTGATGGTAAAAGGTCCAAGTGAAATCATGTCTTATGCAGAGGACTTAATTTTGTTCCGAGGCTCATCTTAACTTTCCCCCTCCCTCTTTCTGTCCTTCCTCTTACTTTTTTAATCCCCTTCCCCATCCTTTTTAACCCCTTTTAATCCCCCAAACTATAGGTGCTATTTAAAACCACAATTGATTCCAAAATGTGTGTACGATGGCAGATCTTCCTTCCACACTGATTCTTTGTGCAAGGAATGCTTGAGACTCTTTTGATGAACACTTATTTAGACAGATTAACAGAGTTGGAAGGGACTTTGTAGGTCATCTAGTCCAACCCTCCACCCAAGCAGGCAATCCTACACCATTGCTGACAAATGGCAGCCCAATCTCTTCTTGGAAGCCCTCAGGGATGAAGCTCCCACAACTTCTGAAGGCAACTTCTGTTCCATGGGTTGATCGTTCTCCCTGTCAGGAAATTCCCCCTTATTTCCAGGTTGAATCTCTCTTTGACCAGTTTCCATCCATTACTTCTTGTCTGGCCTTAAGGTGCTTTGGAAAATAGCTTGAACCCTCTTCTCTGTAGCAGCCCCTCAAATATTGGAAGACTGCTCTCCTACCTCCCCTGGTCCTTCTCTTCCCTAGACTAGCCATGCCCAGTTCCTGCAACTGTTCATTGTATGTTTTAGCTTCTAGTCCCTTAATCATCCTGGTTGCTCTTTTCTGCACTCTTTCTAGAGTCTCAACGTCTTTTTTTAGTGTTGTGACCAAAACTAGGTGCAGTATTCTAGGTACAGTCTTACCAAGGCTTTATAGAGTGATATTAGTACCACTCTTGACCTTGATTGTATCCCTCTGGTTAATGCAGCTAAGGATTGCATTGGCTTGTTATTTGTTTAACAATATTGCTTGACTTTCTCAATCCAAAGCAGACTCTGGGCTGTTTACAACTGGTATATAGCTCTCCATTTAATTTAATTTTAAACAGAGGAGAAAAACTCTGCAAGAGGATTTCAGTGGAAGTAAATCAATAACCCTAAATTGTTGGGGAATTTTATTGCAATGCTTTGGGTAGAGACCTAAGCTTGGTTTATTCTTTGAAAATGCTGCTATGGTTTGGAAATAACAGCTGTTGTCGATAATCCTTGGTGCAAAAATCCACATTTTCAGTAGGGGTCCAACATTGGTCATGCTTACTTCAAAAAGTATTCCTCATTTTTCTTGCATCTCAGTGTTTTGCGATGATGTTGGATTAATATTTTCCCCACGCTTGATCGAAATGTCACTGCTGATTAAATTCTCTTTCCATTAATCAGAACTTGATATGGATTTGATGTCCTGTCCTGTCCTTACCATCACGAGGAAGTTCACATCACAGTAGGAAGCCAATATCTTACCATCTTCTAGCACATGGCGTTGAGAATGTTCCTTTTCATTCTTTTATTATCAATGGGAGGGCCTGTTTTTATGCTTAATTTAGCAATCAAAGTCATGTCAGGCTGGCATATATGGTTGTGATTTTTGTTAAGTGTTAATGCATAGTCACGCCTATTTTTATGCTAGGACCCCCCAAAATGCATTTAGAATGGTCTGACCTTTCTTTCATTCCTATTTTTTGGATCCCAGTAGTACAGTAGGACTCAACGTATGACCACAAGTGAGCCCAACATCTATGCTGCTGAGTGAGAAATTTGTTAAGTGAGTTTTGCCCCATTTTATGACTTTTCTGGCCACAGCTGCTAAGTGAATCATGGCAGCTGTTAAATTAGTGACATGGTTGTTCAGTGAATCTGGCTTCCCCCATGGACTTTGCTGATCTTAGTTATTAGTTGCGAAGTCATGTCCAACCCATCAGAACCCCATGGACCACATTCCTCCAGTCCTTCTTGTCCTCTACCATCCTCTGGAGTCCATTTAAGCTCACGCCGACTGCTTCAATGACTCCATCCAGCCATCTCATTCTCTGTCGGCTAAGATGATCAGCTTGTCAATCAGAAAGTTGGCAGTTCAGCAGTTCGAATCTGAGCTTCCATCCCTTGTCCCAGCTTCTGCCAACCTAGCTGCTTGAAAGCATGTAAAAATGTAAGTTGTAAAATAGGGACCACCTTGATGGGAAGGTAACAGCGTTCTGTGCACCTTTGGTATTTGGTCATGCCAGCCACATGACCACGGAGACGTCTTCGGACAACGCTGGCTCTTTGGCTTTGAAACGGAGATGAGCGACTCACCCTAGAGTTGGGAATGACTAGCACGTATGTGCAAGGGGAACCTTTACCTTATGGTAATAATAATAACAACCAACACCAATATCAATTCTGTTAAATCACCAAATTCTTGCATTGCTTCGCAGGGCACATTCTCTCCTGCCCAATATATAGTTTTGCTTTAAATAGCTTTTCTGCGTATGTCACATGTTAACCATTGTAATTTCCTTTTGAAAAGTAGAGGGTTTTTTTTAAATGCTAAAGCAACAATGAAAAATAGCTTTTTCCCCCCTCTGACATTTTGCCACCAGCATTGCCGGTTAATTGTGTAAAGAAAGCTGTAGTTGTTTAAGAATATGAATCATGCATAGAAACACTAGAAGGACCGTTGCTCATGAAAGAATATAAAACTATCGCTCATTGCTAGACACCCGTTTATGTGATTGGATTTAGGAAAAAAAGAGTTGATTATGGCAGTCCGCCAATGGACTATTTATTTATCTAATCTTAGAAAGAACCCTACATTTTGTTTAAAAAATCCAATTCAATTGAAGGCATCAAAAGAGTTTACAGTTAGGCTGGATGAGCAGCTGTCTCAAAATTCAGTGACTAAGTATTTAGACATTGATCCAATTACTTTTGTAGCTGAAACGGTAATCTAAACAGCAGTCACTAACTGGTGGTCCATGAGAAACCTGTTTGGGCCCCCTCCTGTTGGGGCCCTAAGGAGCCCAGGCAGGCAGGCGAGGAGTGGCGAGTAGAGGCTGGCAAGGCACCCCTCGACATGAGTGACATTGAGTTGGCGGCACTCCCCCAGTCACGTGACCATCTTGCCACACCCACCCAACCAGTCATTACACAAATCCTATTAGTGGTCTGCGGGATTTAAAAATATGAATGTGGTGGTCCCTGAGGTCCGAAAGGTTAGTGATACCTGATCTAAAACATTATGTGAAACATCTGGAGATGTTTCTCCTTGTTTGCATGAGATGCTAACCCTTGGAGATACACCCTTAGTTCCTTAAACCTTTTTCTGTGAGGACCCCTCCCTATTTTAAAAAATTATAGAGGATCCCAAAATGATTGTTTGATGAGGCTATTATTATGGATTACTTTTCAGCAAAAGTTGGCAAACAATTTTGATTTTGCAGAATTCCGAGAGGTTCTCTGGGGGATTCTAGCACCACCCTTGAAGGAACATTACTCTTTAGAAGATTATTTGCATTACACTCTTGTTTATTCCAGTTTGTGCTTTTTCCAGTTGGCTGGGAGCTTCCGTTTTTGCACATTCCATTGGCTTATTTATGGAATAAAGCTGTTTAAAAATAAATACATTTACTTTGGAATTACTTGATATTTCTTCTCCCCCATCACAGGTGCTGCAATTAACATATTCATCTGCAACAAACAGAAATGTTTCCTTCTAATTATCCTCCCATAATTTATGTGTCACCTATGCTTAATGCATTTCACTCCAAACTGGGCTTTGTTATGTAGTTTTGAGGATTTTTCTTCCCAACTTCGTTCATCAAATTAGGGTTTTTTTTCCTTAGAGATTTTTATCTGGAGCAGAATAATGTGCTTTTCTGGTTTATGTCTCAGGTGCCTTCATCATTTTAGTCCTCTGATTTTAATCAACTGATAGAGTGCCATCAATTCAGTGTTGACTCCTAATGACTACATAGATGGCTTTTCTTCAGAGGTGTGTCTCCAGTCTAGTCCTTTGGGTGTTTCATTGGTGCACCATTGCCACCATAACTGAGTCCATCCATTGTGGTCCTCTTTGTCCTCTCCTCCCCCTCCCCACCTTCTACTCTTTCCCAGTGTTTTGGCTTTTCTCCAGAGAAAATATCTATTTTCATCATATGTCCAAAGTATAACAATTTGAACTTGGTCATTTGTGCCTCAAGTATCACCTGTGGATTGCTTTTGTTCTACAATCCATTTGTTTGTTCTTAGAAGTCTCCTTCAAAACAGAGATTGAGAAGCATCAATATTCTTTCTTCTACTTTTTCAAAGGCCATTTTGCATCAAAGGGAAAACCATTGACTTCAAGAACCTGATCCTTCCTGCTTTTTGAATCTCCTTGCCTCCAAAGTTTTCCTATCTGCTTTAACCACTCAGACTTTAATACCCTGTGTTCTAAGCGTAAACACCTCTGCTTTCATCTCTACTTCACTAATCTTGATAGGAAACAGCTGCCACTATGAATAGAGGCATTATTATTATTAAAAATAGGAAGGGCATCTTTTTTGGCAGTCTAGAACCACACAAAATTCAGCAGCCAACCACCATAAGAGGTTAAGAGCCATGGTAGCGGTTTGGTTAGAATGTAGTATTGCAGGCTAATTCTGCCAACTGCCAGTGGCTCAATTCTGATTGGCTCAAGGTTGACTCAGCCTTCCATCCTTCTGAGGTCGATAAAATGAGGACTCAGGTGGTTGGGGGCAATATGCTGACTCTCTAAACCACTTAGAGAGGGCTGTGAAGCCCTGTGAAGTGGTATATAAGTGCTAAGGGCTATTGTAGGCTAACTCTGCCTAGTGCCAGAAGTTCAATGCTGACCAGCTGAAGGTTGACTCAGCCATCCATCCTTGTGAGGTGAGTAAAATGAGGACTCAGATTGTTGGGGGCAATGTGCCGACTCTGTAAACTGTTTAGAGACTGCCATAAATCACTGTCAAGTGGCATATAAGTCTAAGTGATATTGCTATTAATTCTTATGGGATAAGTTAGTGTAGTGATGTCTTCTTGGTAAGACAATCTTACAGTCCCTTAAGGAGCGGAATAGTAACAGCAAGTCAACGTTGAGTACTTTCTCAGTTGAAGACAGAGTCTCTCTGTGTTTAGATACTAGTGGGAAAAGGAAAAGCATTTCTCCTCCCCAGAGTCTTCTTAGAAATCCATTTAGAAACATTTTCTTTCAAGATTTAATCAAAATGTTTCCAAAATGTTCCTCTGAACCCATTCTTTCACAGATCTATGCATATATTTGCCAGCATTATCCTTTCCTTCCCCTTCAAGACGTACATTTATTTTCTTCTTCGCTTACTTACTTGAGGTTCAGTGCTTCTGGAGCGCCAGCTAATTAAGATTTTAGGGAAATTAATCTTCAAGTAACACTAGGAGGTGGAAAGTTAATTTTTCCTCCTCTTCCAAGTTTCTCTATGAGCCTCAAAATTATTTGTGAACTCTCCGAGCACTTTTGAAGAACTTCATCAGAGTAGTTTGAAAGAGTGGGGAGTTTGGGTTTTTTTAAATAGAAAATTAGGTAAGATAAGAGCAAAAAATATCTTCACTTGATACTCATTGCACTGGGGTAATATTTTGCTTTCCTCCCCTTCTGTATTTGAAATGCTGAAGCTATTGGAAAGTGTCATAGTAAATCTGTACTGGATTTTTGTGCTTGTTCAGCCTCTTCTCTGATAATATTACCATTTTGGAAGGAGCTAATTTATTTATTGAATTTTCTCTGCACCAGAATCCTGACAGAGAAGGGATGGCAAGACTTTGATTTTTTTTGTTGCTATTTATGATTTCACTAAATGTATTACAGGCATCCGCTCTAACAGAATCTGGGTAGCTGTAATACATTTAATGGAATTATAAATAAATACAAATAATCAAGATAGATGCTCCAATGCTCCTTCTCAAAATGATGAACTCTCAAAAGCTGAAAAATAGGCAGAATCTGGGTATTCTTGGTGACTAGAAAGATCTTCTCCAATGCCATCACTATGGTGTCCATTAGAAGAAAAATGTACATTACAGAGTCCAATAGAACTGGTGAAAGATGTGATTTCTAGTTAGGATAATCGTTCCTTGAAAAATCCTTTTGCATATGTACTCTAAGCATTGTTTTTAAGTTTATTCAAAATTCTAAGGAGCCATTTTCCAGTGATTAGTCTTTGATTCTTAATACAAGACATTAGTTCCCATTTGTCTGATTCTTCTGAATATGAAAGATGTCGAGACTCAGGAAAGAGTGCAGAGAAGAGCAACATAGGTGATTAGAGATCAGGAGGCAGAGGTGGGATTCAGCAGGTTCTGAGCAGTTGTGGAGAACCAGTAGTGGAAATTTTGAGTAGTTTGGAGAACCTGTCAATGCCTCCTCTGACTGGCCCTGCTCCCATCTATTCTCTGCCTCCCGAGTCGCAGCTGATCGGGAGGGGTGGGAATGGAGATTTTACAGTATCCTTCCCCTGCCATGCCCACCAAGCCATGCCCACAGAACTGGTAGTAAAATGTTTTGAATACCACCACTATCTGGAGGCTAAAACATGAAGAATGTTGCAGGAATTGGGTTTGTCTAATGGCAAGAGGGACTGGGATGATGTGATAGCAGTCTTCCAATATTTAAGAGGCGATCACAGAGAAGATTCCCCAAAGTAGCTGAAAGCAGGACAATGATCAATGGATAGAAACTAATCAAGGAGAGAAGCAACCTTGAGCTAAGGAGAAATTTCCTAACAGAACAATTAATCAGTGGAACAGTTTGCCTTCAGAAGTTGTGGGTGCTCCAACACTGGATGCTTTTAAGAAGAGATTGGACAACCTGTTGTCTGACATATTGTAGGATTGAGCAGGGAGTTGGATGAGAAGACCTCTAAGGTCCCTCCCAACTCTGTTATTCTGTTATTAATGTTCTTCTAAAAGCAAAAAGGACGTGGTGGCTCAGTGGCAAAGGCACTGAGCTTGTTGATCAAAAGGTTGGCAGTTCAGAGGTTCGAATCCCTAGTGCCACATAACCGAGTGAGCTCTCATTACTAGTGCCAGCTTCTGCCAACCTAGCAGTTCGAAACCACATAAAAATGCCAGTAGAAAAATAGGAACCACTTTTGGTGGGAAGGTAACAGCGTTCCGTGCACCTTGAGCAGTTAGTCATGCCGGCCACATGACCACAGAGACGTCTTCGGGCAGCGCTGGCTCTTCGGCTTTGAAACAGAGATGAGCACCACCCCCTAGAGTTGGGAACAACTAACACATATGTGGGAGGGGAACCTTTAGCTTTACTAAAAGCAAAAAAAAAAAATCATATTCCAAAAGCTCCATAAGGACTCCAGGGCTCCAAAATACTTTGACTCAAGATCTTCCATTGAATTAACCAGGCAGAAAAATTAATGGCAAAGACCCAAAATGCATTTATGAAATCTGCACTCATCAAGATCCTTTCTCTGGGACAGCTGGATCACTCTCCGACTCTCCACGGATGCAAATGTGTGAATTGCTTCCCTCCCAGCTTCTTTTACCTCCTTTCTATAAATAGAAATGCTTCAAGAGTGTGACATTTGTGAATTCCGAGATGAAATGACCCATTCGGCACCTTCCCAACTAAAGTGTGGATTCAAACTTAATTATACAGCCGTTTTCACACTTCCTTCATCGTCTGATTCAATTCTTGTCTTTTGGAAAAAAAAATCAATATCCATTCAATCGAGTTAACGTGCCCCATTTGCGAGAAAATGCATTTTGAAATATGCATCTGAGTGTTGGGTGTGGATCAAGAGAAAAGGAAGAAAAAACAAATTTGTTCAGAGATGGGATTAGTAAAATTATAGGCAAATACCTCCCAAAGTAAAGGACGCGGTGGCTCAGTGGCTAAGACACTGAGGTTGTCAATCAAAAGGTTGGCAGTTCGGTGGTTCGAATCCCTAGCGCCATGTAATGGGGTGAGCTCCCATTAAATGAGGGACATGACATCCCATCTCATGTTTTCCTTTATAGCTAGAAGATTCTATATTATAGCTAGGAGATGTTGCGGAAATGTCTATCGGGAATCTATCTTCTTAGCACTTCGACAGCATTTTGAAAACCATTTGAGTGCGTTTCTTGGAAATGAAGTGGCCATGAAGCAATCTTTCTGACATGATTTTCTGACGTCTTTTTGGATGTGTGTTATGAACGTGGAGGAACGCCGAAGGCCACTCCGTCTAGGAACTTCTGAAAAAGGGTTCAAAAATGCTAAATCAAACCTGACAGTCAGAAGACGGCCTGCCACAGTTTCAAATAAATAAATCCCTTGTCAGGCAGAGAGTGAAAGACCTAAGTATATCCATTTCTGTTTGCTGACTGACAAGATCCAAACCCTTGTAAAATTACCTGGTTTTTGCAAGGGCCTTGATGGACTTATAAGCATCTCTTTGAGCGAAAACCTATTTGTTTGGAAGTGAGGAATGTGGAACATTAGGACTTTCCCCATCGTGTATTATTTCTACCTTCCATGGAGATGGTGGCTATTCCATTTAAGTTTCTATTCATTTGCCTATTATGAGGAAATAAAGGAGAATATTTGTAGCTCAGGATTCCGAGTCCTTGGTGCTCTCTGAGCTTGGTTATTTTCTTGCAGATGTTTCATTACTCCGAGGTGTGGCACAGTGGTTAGAGTACAATACGTCAGGCTACTTCAGCTGACTGCTAGGTGTCGTTTGGCAGTTCAAAACTCACTGATTTTTACTCCCATCCAATAAGCCTCCAATATTAAATACAACGTATGGAAAGGGGCATACAGGAGAATAAACTGCAGTCCTTCATCATAAAAGACTCCTTTCTCAATTTAAACATGTTTATAATCTCAAGGGAACTTCAATGCAAGAGAATTACAGCATCTTCTGTCCTCTACGATTGTAAGAATTTTAACCCTGTTTTTGTTGCGGTTCAAACATGAAAAAAAAAACCTTCTCAATTAAAAAGAAACTGCAGTATAATGGAGAAAGCCATGTTTGACTTTGCAATTGATGGATTTGTGAACAGAGGTCAACATAAGTCATTCAAGAGAAGGGAGCTTGTGAATCTGCCAAATCAATTAAGGTAACCACCTGGGTGGTAAGTCGATTGTTGGGCACATATCCTTACACCTTTATCCCAGTCATTCACAGTGTAATTTATTACAGTTGTGCAAAAAAAAAAAAAAAAAGCCCGGATCCAATCAGAACTTGCAATTTGCTTCAGAGTGTCAATTTGATTTGAGTCAAATTTGCAATATCACAGGAGTCATCCAACCAATTTGATTCCAAGATTCAATTTGATTTGCATAATGTATGTGCTCACATACCGAAAGGTATATCAAGTTATTCAGCTCTGTGATGTATTACCCGCCTCTTGTGCCCTACAGCTATATCAAAAGATAAACTTTGATACATATTAAATAGCTATTAATATATCTATATGTGCCAGACAAGCCTGTGTGATGGAATCAGAATATGCAACAAGAAAGAGACAAAGAGACAACCATCAGTAAGGTGGATGAACTCAGTTATAGAAGGAGGCATCTTTGGAAGATCTGAAGGGTCAGATTAGGGACAGATCATCATTGAATAGTTGTATGTCTATGATGGTTAGGAGCCACCATGACTAGATGGCACATAAGCAAACATTTAGAAGAATATATCTTTAGCTCAGGGTTGAACTGTAGGCTATCTGAGGGCTGTTGTTTTCCTGAAGATGTCTCATTACCCAACTAAGTAAAATAATCAAGTCAAGCACTGATGATATTACCTAGTAGGGTCATGAAATGTCTGCAAGAAAACAACCAAACTCAGAGCGCACCAAGGACCCTACAATCAAACATTTCTAAGAGAATATAGACATTTCTAAATGTATCTTGGAAAAATTACATATACCCCAAGTTTGTTTGTTTGTTTGTTTGTTTCTTTCTCTCTCTCTCTCTCTCTCTCTCTCTCTCTCTCTCTCTCTCTCTCTCTCTCTCTCTCTCTCTCTCTCTCT
>JAPKID020001812.1:0-14208 GCA_026931265.2 Tropidonophis doriae
TAGTTTTGCAACATCCAGAGAGAAAACCAAGTTGTAGAAGGCTTCACCAAGGAAGAGAACACTGAAAGTCACTAGAGCAGGTTTTTTTGTATATTTTAAGTTGCTTATTTAGCTTGTTAAACTAGAAGAATGCTTATCATCAAAAGAAAAAAAAAGTTCTCTCTGGGAACAAAGAAGTGCCATCTTTCTGCCTTGCTGGCAGTGGTGGAGAAAGTAAAAGTTTACAACAAGTCCATTTTAAATGTAGCAAGACTCAGATAAGGCTTTTTTCCCCCCGGCAACTCCTTTTTTGATAAACAGTTCCTTTTAGCATTAACTCCTTGGATGTTACTTCAACTTACTCCCGATTGCGGGGGTCAACTCCAACTGCCGCCTTTATCTCCAGAGGGGTTGTTTCCAACTCCCTCCTAAATCTTCTTTCAAAGGTTGAATGTAAAAAGTCAATAAATCACTTACATTCCTCTCCTTTTAAATCGGAGCCTCAGTGCAACCATTCAGCCCCGATGCTTCTGCTCTTATTCAAATCTTCTGTTTGTTCCTGTTCCTTCAGTGAAGGGGAAGCACTCCCTCTGCACTCCATTCCCTGCCTCCTAGGGCGCAGTGGAGATGGCTCCCCCGACCGCCGTCGAGGTGGGGGCCTCTCCACAGCCGCCCCTACGGAGGGGGAGCTCTCCGTGCCCCCTGCCCCCGAAGGCGCCCGGCAAGGAAAACACAGCGACGGACGTTTAGAAAACGTCCATCCATGTCCGGAACAGGAAACGATCTCCCCAAATAATGAGCCTTTGTTGACAAGTGGCATTCAATACAATGCAAACACAAGCAATAGAAAATAATCCAACCGGTATCTTAAACTTTCAAAGAAATGATTTTAACAAACCAATGGAGCCTAGGAAAGATTCCATGGATAAAAATCCTAAAGGGGAAAAAAATTCAAGAAGCATGGGGAAATTGTGATCATAAAAGCCCAGTCCAGCACAGTACCACTGAAAAAAGAAAAGCAAGAAATTCAAGAAAAAACAAGCATGGCTGCACAAAGATCTCTCTGACAGACTGGAAGACAAAAAGGAAAAGTACAAAAAATGGAAAGAGGGACACATGATTAAGGCTGATTATCAGCAGACAGCCAGAACATGCAAAGATGAAGTCAGCAAAGCAAAGGCTCAGAATGAACAAAAGACTTGGCAACAAAAGTAAATTAATTTTTTTAAAAAAGTTTATTTCAACACATTAATACCAAGAAAAATGTCAAGAAAACAGTAGGTTCACTAAAGAGAGTCATAGCAAGGACATAATAGGCAATAGGGAGAAAGCAGAGCTGCTTAACTCATTCTTTGCATCAATTTTCATACAAAAACAGATTATAGCCCAAAGTACCAAAAATATACTGTAAAAGACAAATTAGAAATAAAAATTAAAATAAGCAAGAAAATGGTAAGAGAAAATCTCTCTGACCTTGATGAAAATAAATCTATGGGACCCAATAGATTACCTCCCAGAGTTCTGAAGGAGCTGACACATGTTATCTCAGAACCATTGGATTATATTTGTCAAAAATCCTGGAGCATTAGAGAAGTACCTGAGAATTGGAAAGGGGCTGATGTTGTCACCATCTTCAAGAAAGGGGAAAAAGCAGACTCTTATTCATTATTTGATAAAGTGACTAAATTAGTAGACCAGCAAAATGCTATGGACATAGTATACTTAGATTTCAGTAAGGCATTTGACGAAGTAGACCACAACCTACTTCCTGGTAAGCTAGAAAAATGTGGAAAGGACAACATCACCACCAGATGGATTTATAGCTGGCTTACAAACCTTACTCAGTGAGTAGTATTACATCCACATGGAGAGAAGTAAGCAGGAGGGTACCTTAAGCCTCCATCTTAGGTCTACTACAATATCTTCATAAATGACTTAGATGAGGAAGTAGAAGGGGAAGTCATCAAATTTGCAGATGACACTAAACTAGCAGGAATAACCAACACTCCTGAAGACAAGTTCAGGATCCAAAAAGATACTGACAAACTTGAACAATGGTCCCTATTCAACAAAATGAGTTTTAGTGTGCAGAAGAGCAAAGTTTTACATTTAGGGAGGAAAAATCAAAGGTATCATACAGATTAGGCGAGACCTGGCTCAAAAACAGTAACTGTGAGAGAAACCTTGAAGTCCTAATGAGTGATCACTTGAATATGAGCCAGCAATATGCAGCAGTCACCAAAAAGCCAGTACAATCCAAGGTTGTATAAACAGAGGCATAGAATCAAGATCACATGAAGTATTAGTACTGCTTTATAAAACCCTAGTAAGATCACACCTAGAATACTGCAACCAATTTTGGTCACTGTACTATAAAAAAGCTGCTGGAACTTTGGAAAAAGTTCAAAGAAGACCAACTAAAATGATCAAAGACTGCAGGATTTGGGTTTGGCTAGTCTAAAGAAAATAAGAATTACGGGCAATATGATAGCAGTATTCCAGTATATGAGGGGCTGCCACAAAGAAGAGGGAGTCAAATTATTCTACAAAGCACCAGGGGGGCAGGACAAGAAACAATGGTTGGAAACTAGCCAAAGAGAGAAGCAACCTGGAATTTAGGTGAGATTTCCTAACAGTTAGGACAATTAAATAGGGGAACAGCTTGCATTCAGAAATTGTGGGTGTTCCATCACTGGAGGATTTTAAGAAGTTACTGGACAGTCACTTATCTGAAATAGTATAGGTTCTCCTGCTTGAGCAGGGGGCCGGACTAGAAGACCTCCAAGGTCCTATGTTCCCTCTAAGCTGTGCACCTGCATGGCTGCGCACGTAAAAACAAAATGTCGTGCAGTAGTTTCTAACTGTTACACAGTGTTTTTTAGCATGATGAATCCTTGGCTTTGCCAGCACCTTCCTCCTCCGAAATGAAACTGCTCAGCCGGGTTGAGCAACAAAGCTGAAATGACATGATGCAATTCAGGACTGAGAGGAATTGACAGACAGGGCAGGGGAAAACCTTCCCCAGCCCCCACCACCAGCAACCCCTGGCCCAGGACTCCATTCAAGTTTGTCACAGAATGGCTGTGCTACCAAGAAAGTTCCATCTTTTGGCAGGCCCAGCCAATCACCACCCAAGCAACTTAAAGGTGGCCATGAATAATAAGTGTCTCCCGGATCCTCAGAGGAGTGTCTCAGGAGTAGACTCAGCCTCTGCAGAAGGAAATGCACAATGGGTGGGAGGGAGGCAGCGGTGGAGAGGGAATTGGGTGGTGGCGGCTCGTGCCTCAGTTCAGATGGGCCCATCGCATCCATTTTGCCGTGTGGCCTGGCAGGCACTGGGGCTGCTCCTGGTGGTTGCCTCCTCCTTCCCTCTAGGTAGAGTAGAGCGCTTCAATTGCCAGGCACCTGCAGCCCCCATCACTTATTGGCGTCTATCCGGGACTGCTTTTTGAAGCTCTGAGTACCTAAGGCAGGAGGCGAGTCTGTGAATTGTTTTCCTGAAAGTAATCTCCACTTAACAGAGCAGGGCTTCCTTGTGATAACCGTGAACAGGACCACTGGCCCTGAAGGGCTGCTGGAAGCACGTTAGAGCACTCTGCCTTTGGGGAAGCGGTTGGATTTCAGGTTCCTGATTGGTCTGTTGCACTTATCTATTGCAAAGTATAGGCATGAAACACACACACACACACAAAACACACACACACACACACACACACACACACACACACACACAGAATCTGGGAGGGGATTTCTTTCTGTTTGATTCTGAAAGTGTAGAGTCATATACCTCTTTCTCTTATCTATCAGTGGAAGGCTTTGCTGACACTTGCATGCTGTTGTTATGTATTTTCTTTTTAAAAGCTTTGAATTAGTCTTCTGTTTTTTTTACCAATGGCACAAGAGAATAAAGGGAATTTTCAAGAAACAGAAAACTGACCTATGATATTGGTTTGCATTTTTTATGCATCTTTGTATTTTTATGTCTGAAAATTAGTACTTACAAATCAACATTTAATCACACATTCCATGCATTATTATTTGCATATGAAAGGGCTGTATATTAAATGAGCCATTTAATATACTGAAAACCAACTTTATTCTCAATAAGGGTGGAGATAGCATCCATGTATGGGTTGAACCTATCCACACTCTAATTGGACTGAGTCAGATTACTAATTAATTAGCCTAGGTATATAACCCCCCTCATGAGCTGCCATACCCAGTTTCCGACTCAGTCCAGCTCTGGGACTGTTCGGTGTCCAACTCCACATCTGTGGCTATACCCCTTTCTGAATATTTGAATTGAGATAATTTTCAAATCTTATTCTGCTGCATCCTGAGCGCTGGTTGTGAGTAGACAGGGGACCCCCTCCCTCAGCAGCAGCCTAGGGCTCAGGCTACCCTGTCTCACTTCAGCCATGGGCCAAGGCCTTCGGCTGTTCCCCATTGCTGCCTTCTAGCCTCCTACCTGAGCCCTCCTCGCCTGTTGCTCATTGCTGCTTCGTTCTGTGGGCTGCTGCTGTCAAGCCTGGGAGGGTGAAGTCTTGGCGCTGTGGAGGCGGGCCACACACACAGCCTGGCTGTGAGGCCTTTCTGTATCCTGTCTGGCAGCGGAGACAAGGCGCACTTTCCAATTTCGGCCTGGGGCGACTGGCAGCACATGCGCAGTCGCTCCCTCTCCTTATCAGGGTGATTTTGCAAGCGATCAGCTGGGAGTCGGGCGGCCCTGCCTTTGACGATGTGCAGCTGCCTGGAAGAGCAGGGCCAACGGCCTCTTCGGCTCCTTGGAGCTTGAGGGCCTCTAGAGGCCTCCCTTGTAGTCACGGCCACCATTTTGTCCCCTCGGAGCACACCATCTCAGGCTCCGATGGCGTAGGAGGGCCTCGCACTTTCCCGTCCTTTCCGTGGCCGCCCTTTTGTTGGTCTTGGCTGCCTCTGTGAGCAACGCTGGTGGCATGGCTGATTCACGCAGTGTTGGGCCTAGCAGAAAAGGCCCGGACACCCCCCAGGGTCCTGCCCCCATTGGGAGTGCACCACCCTCCTCCTCTTCGGTGGACAAGGGTCACTCCCAGACCAGGTCCCAGTCCAAGTCCTGCCCCAAAGACCCTTTTTCTTCTTCATCAGCAAAAGGGGGTAAATTTAAGTCCCCTGAAGCCCAGGCCTCCAGGCTGGTTTCAGCAGATGGCCTCACTCCTCCCAGGCTGCAGATGGAGCCCACCCCTGCCGGGGCCCTGCCCCCTCCTCCGGTGCCACCACTCCAGCTGGACTTGGCCCTGGGGTCTTTCAGCCCATTTCTGCCAATTGATACATCGGCCGTCTGAGGCTCCGCCACCGGCAGGTCCCTTTCTTGGCCTGCGGAGGCTACGTTCACCCCCAAGGCCGCTGGCCTGCACTCAGATGGAGCTTGGGCCTCAGGTCTCCCGCCGCCACTTCCCCCTTGGCATGGCCCTCTGTCAGCCTCTCCGGCAATGCAGGACTTTATTTCAGAGGCTATCAGGCAGGGGATCACCGTGGGCCTGCAAGAACGGGCGCAGAGGCTCCTGCTGACTACTGTGCCTCAGTCTACACCTCCTCCTCAGGTAGGCACTCCAGGGCCCCACCTGTCCCCCGCGGATGCAGAGGGCGACTCCTCCCCTGCACCGGAGAGCTTCGTGAGGCTGACCTCTCGGGTGAAGAGGACCAGGGCCCGGAGTAGCCCGCCAGCACCGGCCTCTTCCTGCAGGCCCTGTTCAAGCCTTTTCTCGCCAAGGCCAAGGCAACTTCCTGCTTCAGCGCTGACCCTCCAGCGGCGGGCCTGGCTCCGGCTCAGGCACCCCGGTCCTGATTCTCTGAACCCACACCATACAGCACCTTTGGGTGACACCCACTTCGGGTCTGGGACCGTCTACCGTGGAAAAGCATTTCTACGACGTGGAGCTACTCCTTGACAAGGCTCTCTCTTGGTCTCAGGTGGACACTCCTATCGCTGCTCTCTACTCACAACGCTCCCAGGAGGCCAGGAGGACCTCCTCAAGCCGGAGGACAGGCATGCCAACCAGGTCCTCCACAAGGCCCATCAGGCCTCGGCCTGGGCAGTATGGGCCTCTACAGCAGCCTCATTTTTTACTAGGTCCAGCCTGACCTGGCAGCTCCAGGAGTGGATCCCAGTGGCTGACGCTCAGGCCCACCAGGACTTAAACAAGATCGTGACCTCCGTTCAATTCACCACGGACGCCACTTTGAGTGCTGCCCGGTTTTCCTCCCGTGCTTTGGCTTCATCTGTGGCTTCCAGGCGTCTTTTGTGACTTTGCCAATGGCAGACAGAACTCAAGCACAAGTGGAAGCTGGCTTCTGAGCCCTATACCAGTGGCACGTTGTTCGGTGATGCCCTTAATCCCCTCTTGGTCGAGGGTAAAGATAAAAAGAAAACATTGCCGGCCAACCCAAGAAGGATGTGAATAGACCTGCTCCTTATTCCCGCCATCACCAATCCTATGGGGGTGGTTTTCACTCTGACTTCAACTCCCCAGGCTTTCGTCCTCAAGGGGGTTATGGCCAGTGCTCACACTTGCACCAGCCTCAATATAGGCAGCAGCGGGGCGGAGGGTCCAATCGGCCCTTTTGGGGGGGTGGTAGCCGTCCCTACCACAGGTCCTAATCCACATTATGGAAGTCCTCCCATTGGTGGCAGGTTGCACGTGCACGCGTCCCAGTGGGAGTCATCGACCTCTGATGCCTGGGTCACTGCCACGGTTAGGGGCGGGCTGACCTTGGATTTTGTGACTCAGCCCCCTCCTTCCTTTGTTTCTTGCCTGGTCCCCTGCAACCTGGAGGGGAGGGCCTTAATGGATCAGGCCATCGGGCACCTCTTAGATATTGGGGCAATCTGCCCGGTACCTCGGGACCAGACTGGCCAAGGGTTTTATTCCTGATGGTTTGTAATTCCAAAGCCCTCCGGGGATGGCAGGCGATTCTTGATTTGAAAAAGTTGAAGTTTTCAGTATAAGAGGTTTAAGATGCATTCGCTGTTTTCAATTTTGGAGGGTGTTCGTTGTGGGGATTTCCTTACCTCCATTGATTTGACTGATGCTTACTTGCATGTGCCTATTTGTATTGAATACCAACAGTATTTACATTTTTGTTATTCTTCGTTCCATTACCAATACACTTCCTTGCCTTTTGGCCTTTCGTCCGCTCCTCGTGTGTTTACTAAACTTATAGCAGCTCTGGTGGCGCATCTGCATGCCATTCCCATCAGGGTTCAATTATACCTTAATGACATTTTGGTTCAATCCACGTCATATGAGATGGCCCTGCAGGACCTTTCGACCACTGTGAGTGTTCTCGAGGCTCATGAGTTTTCCAACAATGAGGCCAAGAGCCACTTTACCCCCTCCACCAGAATCCTCCATCTGGGGGCCTGGGTAGACTCGGTGGCTGGTCAGGTCTACCTTTCCGAGGACTGGGTCTCTAGCATCGCCCAGTTGGTAAGGCTGGTCGAGTCAGAGCATAGGCCAGCCTTGGCCACCCTGTCCAAACTCCTGGGGAAGATGATTTCGGACATTTCCATCGTGCCCTGGGCCTGTCTTCATTCCAGAGATCTCCAGTGGTTTCTGCTCCCCTTTCAGAAGAGGAAGGTGGTCAACTCCCTCCTACGGGTTTCCCTGCCCCCTGGGATTAGGAGGTCATTGAGGTGGTGGAGATCTTCGGCGGTTTTGCAAGGCTGCCATTTCAGGGTTTCGGACAGGGTCACGATCACCACTGACGCTAGCCTTCACGGGTGGGGCGCCTATATGGAAGGCAGAGTGGCCCAGGGAAGATGGTCCCTGGAGGAATCAGCTCTCCCCATCAATTTGCTGGAATTGAGAGCCATCAGATTGAGCCTCCTGGAATTTACGTATAGGATAGGGGGGCAACAAGTCCTGTTTTTGACCGATAACATCACGGCCAAAGCTCATGTCAACCGACAGAGTGGCAGTAGATCCAGGGACCTCATCGCCGAGGCAGATCTGTTGGGTGTCTGGGCAGAGCACAATTTGCTGTCTGTGGTAGCGGACCACATATCCGGGGTGGACAACACCAGGTGGATTGGCTTAGCAGGATGCAGATTGACCATGCTGAATGGTGTTTACACCCTTCTATTTTTCAGGAGATCTGTCGTGGTTTCGGGAGGCCTCTGGTCAACCTCTTGGCATCTCCAGAAAATGCCCGGCTGCCCAGGTTTTCCTCCAGGTTCCCAGCTCTGGTGGTGGAAGGGCTGGATGCGCTTCACGCGTTGTGGCCTCAGGGCCTTATGTATGCTTTCCCACCTACCCCTCTTCTTCGTAGGGTGATTCGGCAGATAATTTCCCTGCAAGCACAAGTGATCCTAGTGGCCCCATACTGGCTGAGGCATCCGTGGTTCACCGACATTCAGACCTTGTCCTTGGCGGAACCGTGGCAGATACCACCGGACATGGTTGTCCTGACCCAGGGGTCGCTGGAGCACCCGGAGGCCCGGTGGCTCCAGTTAACTGTCTGGAGGTTGAGCGGCTCGCTCTGAGGGGTGGCTCATTCTCAGACGGTCATTCTTACTATCCAAGCTTCCAGATGGGCCTCTACCATGTAAATATACAATGGAACATCTTTTGCAAGTGGTGGGCAGGTTATCAAGTGACATCTGAGGTTGCCTCCATCCCACAGGTCCTTGAGTTCTTGCAGGATGGGTTGGAGAGGGGCCTCTCACCTAATACTATCAAGAGGCAGGTGGCTATGATTGGGTCCATCCTCACCTTGGGCAGTGATGGTATTCTCTCTCAGCACCCTACAGTTCGGAGGTTCCTTAAGGGGAATTTGAGGCCTCCTCCTGTACATAGGTATCCCACGTGGGATTTGGCTACAGTGCTGAGGGCTCTTACCAGGGCTCCTTTTGAGCCTCTGGAGGACGTGTCGTGGCAGTTCCTAACGTGGAAGGTTGTCTTCCTGGTAGCCATCATGTCTGCCAGGCATATTTCTGAGCTGCAAGCCTTATCAGTTAGGGAGGATTTGTGCAAGTTTTATGCGAACAGGATTGTCCTCTGTCTGGATCCCTCCTTTGTCCTTTGTCTTGGTTCCATCGGGCTCAGGAGGTGGTCCTCCCTAGCTTTCCTGCAGAGTCTGCGCAGCCCTCGGATGACCTGTGGCACTTGCTGGATGTGAGGCGTGCCTTGCAAGTATACATAGATCATACAGCGTCTATTCGCAGGTCAGAGTCTCTTTTTGTTTCCTTTCTACCAGGCTCCCTAGGTAAGAAGGTGTCCATCTCCTGCGTTGGCTGATGGGTTCGTCATTGCATTGAGAAGGCTTATGCAGCGTGTGCTGAGGAGGCTCCTCATGGAGTCACAGCCCATTATACATGCAGCGCAGCAACGACTTCTGCCTGGGTGACGTAAGCTTCTCTGGAAGAAATCTGTAGGACTGCAGCGTGGTCTTCTCCTTCCCCTTTTATGCGGCATTATAAACTGGACAAGTTTGCCTCGGCTGAGGTTGATTTTGGCCGACGGGTTCTGCAGTTGGTCCGTCCTCATTTGTTGGGGCAGGCCTGATCTCGATCCTCCCGTGGTCCTTCTCTGGGCTTTGGTATGTCCCATACATGGATGCTATCTCCACCCTTATTGAGAAAGAGCGTTGGTACTTACCTGATACGCCTCTTCTAATAAGGGGGGAGATAGCATCCGGCCCATCCCTTTCTCGTTCAGCCCTGCCTTGGTTCTTATCTGTATTCTTGTGGGCTTTGGGAGTGTTTTTGTGTACTTGTTTTTCGCTAAAGGAGTTGGTGTTTATACCTAGGCTAATTAATTAGTAATCTGACTCAGTGCAATCAGAGTGTGGATAGGTTCAACCCATTCATGGATGCTATCTCTCCCCCTTATTAGAAGAGGCATATCAGGTAAGTACCAACGCTCTTTTCAAAAAAATAAAATAAAACCACTGGTTAAAGGCTACTCAGAATCCAAGTAGAACCAGCCAATCTCTCACAGATGGATTGCTTCTTCAAGGCAATGATCAGAAACTCAAAAATTTTGGGATGTGATGTGAATAAATGAAAAACAAAACACCAACATCCAATCAAGCTTAATAAGGTTGAAGGATGTACAAGGAAAAGACGATGGAACAAATGGCAAAGGAACAGGAGCAAGGAGATCATGAACAAAACACCAACATCCAATCAAGCTTAATAAGGTTGAAAGATGTACAAGGAAAAGACGACGGAACAAATGGCAAAGGAACAGGAGCAAGGAGATCATGAAGAGCTACAGATTATTACCAGGTTCAAGGAGTGGTTGAAGAATTACAGATCATTATCAGGTTAAATAAAATAGCATGTGTCCATATAATTGGATTGAATTGGATTGAACTCAGAGGCACCTAAGACTATACATAAAAAACTTCTGTCCTAAAAAAAATATTGAGAATCTATCAAAAATATGTTGAATTTATTAGACACACAGATAAGAAAATCCCAGACAAACTGATTTCAGCTTCACTATTATTCCAATTTGGAAAGCCTATAACAAACATCTTATTCACCCACCAGGAGTGTAAAAGGAATCCCCAAGCCTTTCCTATGCTACAATCTCTCATGTTGGACCTCTGCTGTTATATTAAGACCATCCTATTTATTTTAATATATTTTGCTGGAACAAAGACTATTAGTATTAGACTTAAGTTTCATACTACAGTAATTGTAGAATGGATTTTCTAAGATAATGAGCAATACTTACATTGCCATCATTTTATCTTTCCTTTACATCAAATCAGAGGTGGGTTGCCAATTTTTCTACTACCAGTTCGGGCATACTCCTGTGCACGCTCACGCTCATTCGCAGCACTTTTGCGCATGCAGAGAAGTGTCTGGGCAGGTGGGCAGAGCCTTCCGTCACCGCTACTACTGGTTTACCTGATTCAGGCCAAACTGGGAGCAACCCACCTGTGCATCAAATCTTAGAACTCTAAAAAGCTCTAAAGCTAAAGTTAAATTCTGATCAATCCTAATACAGATTTCACTATTTTGCCATCTTTTAGGAAATGCAGTGCTTTATAATTTCTTTATACTAAGAAGGAGAGATTAAAAAAATAAGAAATTGGGTTTATTGTTTTATTGTTCATTATGTTATTATTACCTATCAATATGTTAACAGAGTTGGAAGGGACCTTATGTGTTATCTAGTACAACACTCACCCACCCAAGCAGGAGATCCTACACATTTCTGAGAAATGGCAGTCCAATCTCTTCTTGAAAGCCTCCAGGGATGAAGCTCTGAAGGCAAGCCTGGTTGATTGTTCCCACTGTCAGAAAGTTTCTCCTTATTGCCAGGCTGAATGTCTCTTGGTTCAGTTTCCATCCATTATTCCTTGTCTGGCCTTCAGGTGCCTTGGAAAATAGCTTGAACCCCATCCTCTCTGTGGCAATTCCTCAAATATTGGAAAAATGCTATTATGTCTTCCCTGGTCTTTCTCTTCATTAGTCTTCATTACTCTCCAGTCCACTAATCATCCTGGTTGCTCTTCTCTGCACTTTTTCTAGAGTCTCAACATCTTTTTATAGTATGGTGACCAAAACTGGATGCAGTAATCTAAGTGTGGTTTTACTAAGGCATTATAGAATGGTATTTGTACCACACTTGACATTGATTGTTAGTATCTTTATAGAGTGGTATTAGTATCTCATTTGATCTTCACCTCTGTTAATGCAATTTAAGATTACATTGATTAGCTGCAGCCACACACTGCTGGCTCATATTTAACTGGGTGTCCACTAAGACTCCAAGATCTCTTTCATAGTTACTGCTATTAAGCCTGGTTTCACCCAGTTTGTATGTGTACTTTTGATTTTTCTTGCCTAAATGTAAGACTTTACTTTTCTCTACATTGACTTTCATTTTGATAGATAGGGCTCAGCGTACATGTCAAGATCAATTTGGATCTCTATCATCTAGGGCAGTGATGGCGAACCTTTTCAACACTGAGTGTTGAAACTGGAGTGTGTGTGGGTGTGCCAGAGAGCCAGAACCCAGAAGAGAGCAGCTGGCCAGTGCACATGAGCACAATGGCCAGCTGCTCTTCCAGGTTCTGGTGCACGCATGCATGCCAGAAAGCTGGTCCAGTGTGTATGCACACCAGACAGCTGCTCTCTTCTGGGTTCCATCATATGCATGCACACACATGCATACAGCAGAACCCAGACAAGCAGCTGGCGATGGTGTGCATGCCCGCAGAGAGGGTTCTGCGTCCCACCTCTGGCACACATGCCATAGGTTCACCATCATGGAACTAGTATTTTAATTATTCCTGCCAGCTTAGTATCATCTGCAAATTTGGTAAGTTCCCCTTCTATTCCCTCATCTAAGTCATTCATGAAGATATTAAAGTGTACTGGGCCTAAGATGGAACCTTGTGCTTACTTCCCTCTACATAAAGTACCATTGAGGACTACTTTTTGAGTACAGTTTGTCAGCCGGTTACAAATCCATCTGGTGGTGATGCTATACTTGTTTCTAGATATTATGTGCAATAGTATAGTTAGCATAGTTACAGCAAAGTTAGTTTATTTTATCACTGCTTTACAGCTAGTTCTCAACTTACAACCATTTGTTTAGTGACAGTTCAAAGTTAAAACAGTGCTAAAGTGACTTATGACTGTTTTTCACACTTACAATAATTGTAATATCTTCATGGTCACTTGATCAAATTTCAGATGTTTGGCAACAGATTCATATTTATGACTGTTTCTGATCACTATTGATCACTATTTGCAACTTTCTGACAAGCATAGTTAATGGGAAACCCAGTTCTATTTCTGTTGCTACAATTTGTAACTTTAGTCTTTTGGATCTGCTGTGTCAGTTTCAAAATTGAATTGTTTATTCAGCTTTAATGACCCCTTAGCAATAGGTCAATATACTGCATGCTCCAATCCAAAACTGTGCACATATTCATCAACATAGGAGCCATTTTATTCTAAAAGATTCTTTTGTAAAAAGAGTTTGTTTGTTTTTTTAAAAGAGTTGTATTGGTTTTTACAATTTTATAACCAGGGAAGGGTAAAAAGGGTTTACAAGGAAATATTTTGAAGGCATCCATAACGAGGAAGCAGGCCACTCCCAAGGCATAATACAAAAAACAAAGTATCTTCTATTTAAAAAGACATAAGTGAGATCTGTGTCATTATATAAATTTCAAACTTTCAATACATTAATTCAGCAGGACCTCTAGGCCAAGGCAAGATAATTATAATCAGTACATATTAAAAGAAAAAAAAAGAGAACAAGAGAAGTAAAAAGAACAAAATAAAATCAATCAGCAATACCCAGCCATTACTGTGTTTTCATCCTCCCTCCCGCCTGTAGAGAGTCCCTCCCAATCCCTCTTTTCCCACCTCCCGGGTCAGGGCAGATTATTTTCCACAAAAATATCCCTGACAGCTTCTTATTCTGATGGATCAGGCCTTCGGCCGAGTCTCACCACTGAAATGAATCAGGTGCTTATCAAGGGCCCTGCAAGGTCTTGCTGCACGAGACAATAATAATAATAATTTCTTTTTTATAAAAATAAAAGTCTTGGAAGAAGACACAGTTTCATAGCAGAAATATGTCTATCTTTGGTGCAAAGAGACCTTCTTCGGGCTTGGAGGATTCCAAAGACATAAATATCAGCTCTAGGTAACATAACAATGCTAATAAACCCATCCTCATGAATAGGTCATGAGAAAGAAATAAGATGCTTTGTACCAACAGGAGGGCTGAAGGAAAGGAAAAAAAGAAACACATGCAAGCCCACTCTGGCACAAGGTGTATCTTCCTTCTTACTAAACTTACTTGTAAGATTATTTATTTCGTACGACAATTATCTTGAGTTGATGGATAGATCGATAGATCATAGATGATAGCTAGACATAATGGTATAGGGTTTCCTGCCTAGGCAGGGGGTTGGACTTGAAGACCTCCAAGGTCCCTTCCAACTCTGCTGTTGTATTACATTGTGTACTGCCAGACAGACAGACAGACAGACAGACAGACAGACAGACAGACAGACAGACAGACAGACAGACAAGACAAGACAAGACAAGACAAGACAAGACAAGACAAGACAAGACAAGACAAGACAGATAGATACAGTAGATAGACAGAGACAGACAATAGATAGATGGATAGATTGAAGAGATAGATAGATAGATAGATAGATAGATAGATAGATAGATAGATAGATAGATAGATAGATAGATAGATAGAT
>JAPKID020001813.1:0-14207 GCA_026931265.2 Tropidonophis doriae
GCCAGCCCCCTTTTCCCGCTGCCATGAGCGTCTTTACTCCTCCAGTGCAGTGGTGCTACCAGTGGCTTTCATTGAAAAGCATCCTCCAGGTGGTGAAAGTCCCCCCGTGCAAGATTTAAAGCCATAGCTGGGCACTGTGGTCCCATCCCCCTTTCCGTCATCCCCTCCTCCAAGATTCCACTCCATCAGTCCTCATGTTAGCCAGTGGTGGTCACAGCTGGGTCAGGCCAGTATCTTGGGGCGGAGAGCAGGTTACATGCTGTGGTGGGATTCAGCCAGAAGACATTATTAGGGCAGAGAACCAGTTGTTAAATTATTCGAATCCCACCACTGGTTGCATGTCTTCCCAAGAGGGAAGCCCAGCACCAACAAGGGCTGGAAGAAGCTCTAGTAAGTGTGAGGCACCAGAGAATCAGCCCTGGCCACTTCTCCATCCTCCGTCATTGCCCTTACCTTCTCAGGCCAGGCAAGGAGTGACTGGAAGGGGAGAGTGAGGGGCAGGGCCAGTAGTGGGATCACCTAACAGGAAGTCATAGCAGAGGGCTGAAAGAGTGCTTGTAACTCTGGAGCTGAAGACACCCAATTTAGTCTACCTGAATATGCTCATGATATCCTAGACCTAGGAAGTTTGTAAATTGTAGATGAGCTTAGAAAGAACAAGTTGCTTATCTCTGTTGTTTTAAATGGTCATCTCTCTAATCATTCACATGTCCTTTCCACTTTCTAAACAATCTTATCTTGCTGCATCTCAAAGTCATGTCTTTTCTGCAGTGGTAGTATTCCTATAGAACAGCATCATCCCAGAGATTAGGATGGCCATGATTCTGGGTGTTCTTCCAAGTATTTAGGCTATGTGCTTATGTAAACTCTGCTGGTTAAATGTCATTAAATTACTCTGTATGAGTTTGTATTTGTGCCCTTTGCATTTAGTACTTATTGTTATTGTGGTTTTAACCTTTGTATGTCAGCAGAGTCACATTGAGGAGATGGGTAACCTTACAGATTATTTGAATAAATAAAATATGCATTATGCACTTTCATGGATACTATTTTTCTTAATGTAGACATGCAGCATGAGTTCAGCCCCCTCCACTTCACTGAATCCTGGAAACTGCCATAGCAACCACAGAAGTTTAAAAACTGTTCTGACAG
The DNA here is from genome assembly GCA_026931265.2 of Tropidonophis doriae. NCBI lineage: Eukaryota > Metazoa > Chordata > Lepidosauria > Squamata > Natricidae > Tropidonophis > Tropidonophis doriae. Next base: position 1,153 of record JAPKID020001813.1, read on the forward strand.
ATACCTGCAAAAAGCATAGGAAACTAAATAAAGAACTATAGTTACAAATAATCAACTATCCTTTATCTTCATCATACTTGTACATGGTAAGCTTGCTAATCCAATAAAGCAAATTATATATTTGGAGAAAACAGAAAAATAGTGCAACCCATCCAAAGGAATCTTGCTCAAGAGTAATGTATGCCTCAGGATTCTGCTAAAACAGTCCATCTTAAAGTAGTTTTAGGTCGCCTTGGAGTCCGTTTCCTGGCCTGGTCTGTAGCTTGGAGTTCAACAAATCCCTTGATTGTTTATTGACTCAAGTTGCTTCATCTGCCAAATATTATATTAACTAAATTCATTCTTACAAGAATTAAACCTGTGAGAAATTAAACTCAATCTCAAAAAAACAGACTAGTCCTCAATATGTAAAATGCAGCCCCCTCCTGGTTAATTAAGATTTCCCAGCAGTATCCAATATTGAATCCAATATATTGGATTCAAATGATGTGAAAAGCTTCCTTGAAGAGGGGAGTGATGTATCCAGTTCTTAAATAATCTATGGTCCCTCCCTTTCTCAAAAAACCTTCCAAGGACAATTTTTATCTGGCCTCCTTTTGGGGGAAGGCTGTTGAAAAGAGTGCAACTACAGAGGGCCCTGAATAAATGGATTATAAATGGAATAATTACAATTGGCTTTCAGAGCAGGATATAACACTGAGACAGCACCAAATGCATTTTTAGATGACCTCTGATTGGTCTGGTAGTCATGCAGGGGTGAAATTCAGCAGTAGCAGAAATTTTGAGTAGTTTGGAGAACGGGCAAATACCACCTCCTCCTATTTCCTCAGAATGGGGTGGGAATGGAGATTTAGCAATATCCTTCCCCCAGGAATGGGGAAGGAGTGGGGATTTTGCAATATCCTTCCCCTGCCACGCCCACCAAGCCACATCCACAGAACTAGTAGTTAAAAAAATTGAATTTCATCACTGTAGTTATGTATACATCCTAGCCCTTATTGAGCTCTTTTGATGTCATCAATCATGGCACCTTTTTGAAGTGCTTCAAGGTTTCCGAGTGAGTGGTATGTTAGCAAACATGCCAATGCTTCTAGAATTTCTTGAACTTAACTTGAGGATACAAAAATGGTATTCAGATTTTGAAGACTATTTTAAGAATATACCATATGACTTAAGAAACTCTCTACATAACAATGATTCAGTAGAAAATATGTCAAGAGTGTCTGTTTTATCTTACTTCCTTTTTTTTAGATCTAATCCAACTCCCCATGACACAATAATTTTAGTGACAAGACCAGTTTTTTTCCTAAGTCAGTTTCTAAAATGAGAACTGACTCATTATCTTCCTAGCATTTTTTTAAATGCTAGGAGGAAAAAACCAGCATTATATTACTTTTTTCCCCATACAGTTATTTAGCTTTTTTGTATCTTATGGTAGGTAACATTTTCTCCTTTTACAAATCATGGAGGCAAAAACAGAAACTTGTACTACTGCATTTTCAGTTCATATGGAAGGATGTAAGTAAATAGGTAGATGGACAGACAAACTGATATCTACATATATAGAGAGATAGTAAGCCCATGTACTGCACTGATTTATGTGGCATGCTTAATTCTTTATTGCATCAAGTGGAAGCTGAACTGAAAAATACTAGAAGCTTATTTGGAAAAATAAATTATTCCTCTGTACTTTTCTGCATTCTCTTTTTCTTCTTTTAGAAAATAAATCAACCTGCAATTTTGTATCTGATTCAAAATGTACAACATGGTGCTAAATTACCCACTACTAAAGTGAGTAACTATTGGAAGATTTAAGAACCATTTAAGATAACAAAACATCACCAAGTCTGCAGCTAAATCACTACATACTTGAATGAAATCCCTTGTAAAAATGTATCCTGAATTTATTAAGCAAACAAACATGACAAAGAAAAAGATTCCAAATAAAACAATTCATTAAAAAAAAACTAAATATAAAAGAAAGCTGCATTTTCCTCCTCTCATCTCATAACCATGGTGCCTAGGTTCTTTAATCTCACTTAGCAGCAAACATTTCATCAGGCTACATTATCTGGAGATGATGCAGTTAGTAGTTCCCCAAAGGATGGTCCTGTTTTGTCCCTGGTTTATCTCCACTTGACTGGGAAAGGAGAAGCCTTTGCTGATTAGCTGCAAAGGTTGTTATTACATATGACCAAATAAAGATATATACTTGTTTGAAGACTTTTAGTTTTAGATAGAATGGGTTTTTGCTAGTACCTCAGATCATCTCCAGTATTTCTACTGATAGAATTTAGTATGTACTACATTTTTACTGAGATAAATAAATAAATATGGGTTAATTTAATATGGTTTCTCCTCTTCCCCACATATAATAGGATTTCAGGAATAAACAGGGTTTTTAAAAATTATTCTAAGAATATTTTAAAAAATTCAAAGAGGACCAAGATGAGGTAAAAAGAAACCTACTTATGAACAGCACACAAAAGCTTAGATCTGTGCTTTGGACCAACCAATATCATTTTGGAATTTGAAGTTCTCAATCTGATGTTCTTGCTTCTCACAATGGTTCAATGGCAAAGCATGAGTTGGTCACAAATACATAGAAGGTCAATTTTTAAAATCTAAAATAAGATATCAGATAAGATTTTCCAATATTTAAATTTATTCTGCTAACATAACTATTCTGTACTATATTCCATTTCAATTAATAAAACTGCACACAAACTCAATGAATGAAAAATAGAAAATTAGACATCAATCTTCCATGCAAAAGATGTAAATTATACCTAAAAATATCAACCAAAAATTGATGTTGAAATTTTGGCTGATGTCGTCAAACTTTATTTGCTAGTCCAATTTTCTGTCAATTTAATAAACTTCTCATCTTTTGACTACTTTGCTATTTAATAAGCAGATAATAGTCTCTGTTTAAATTATTGGTTCAAAGGTTTAAAAAAACGCATCACTTCCTCACCCTTCTGAAGGGTCGCAATATATTGAATATGTACAGTACTGCATATAGAGACATTTTACCTGAGTAGTATTGACATAGTTAAAAATCACAATGAACTTATAAGGAAACACCAATGTTGTCAAAATGAATATTACTTCCTAGATAATATTTGTGCTTAGACAGATACCCATTTTTAATGTGAAGTATAACCTAGATTTTATTCATCCCAATTAAGGTTATTATATTATGAAATAGATTAGTTTTCCTGACCTTCAGTCTTATCATTGGCATGCATTATTTACATTATTTTAGGAGGAATCTGCATTATCTAAAACAGAGAATGGGAGTATATTCAAGTAAAACATTCTTATTTCACAATTTGCTCCAAATGCCTTAGCAATATCAGAAGCTCCTGATTAGTAACAATATTTTTTATTAAACTATATTTTGGAATAGTATAAATAATGTTTTTATTAGACAAAGAATATTGTCAATGTGGATGCTTTTTATTTACAAACTTTGAAATAAAGTACTGAAAACCCCTATCAATATCAATAGTTAAATGTTTTAAAGACATTCTTTAGAAGAGACTAATTCAACATGCTGAAAAATCTGATTTCTGTGGTTATTGAGGTTATTGAGAGTGAATGACTTCAGGGTACACAACAACAGATTTTCTCACAGGTTCACCCAGGAATAATGGATATCACTTGGCTATCACTTGGCTGTCAATTTCACTATGTTCAAAGTAGGCAACGATTGGGAAGAGTGGGGGACCATTTATATACATACCATCAATTTAACCCATTGTTGTCCCATTTTCATTATTTCATTACTTTGTAAATATAGTTTGTAAAAGAGCAATATATTTATGTCATATCAATATTCATTGATTCATTTGAATTTATCATTTACTGAATATCCATGGATTTACAGTCTGTGTGATCCAGCATGTAATACAGGTAGTCGTCAACTTCTGATCATAATTGAGCCCAGAATTTATGGTGTTAAGTGAGAAATTTGTTAAGTGAGTTTTGGCACATTTTATGTCTTTTCTTGCCAAATTTGTTACGTGAATAACTGCAATTGTTAAATTAATATCATGGTTGTTAAATGAATCTGGTTTCCTTATTGACTTTGCATGTCAGAAGGTTGCAGAAAGTGATCACATGATCCTAGGACACTGCAACCATCATAGCTGTCAAACATCCAAATGTAAATTAGGTGGTAAATTAGGTGGGGATGCTGTAATGATTATAAGTGTGAAAAATGGTTGTAAGTCACTTTTTTCAGTGCTGTTGTAACTTCAAACTGTCATTAAGTGAACTGTTGCAAGTTGAGGACTACTTGTACAGTGTTTCATAACTATAGTAGTTACATGCATTATAGCATGTTTTTGTTTTCTTGTGTTTTTGCTAAATGCTATATTTGAATTTTTTGATATATTAAAATAATAAAAATATTTTAATGTATTAAAAATTAACCAAATGTTTTGGTAATTGTTTGCAATAATACAGACCTTTACTTTTTATGTTAAAGTAAACATATAAACATTTACTAGAGTTTCCATTTATTTGTTTTAGAAGCATAACATGTCAAAAGTACAATTATTAATAGTAAGTAGATAAGGTTGCAAATAGCCATTTGGGATCTAATTGAAAAAAATACATTGTTCTAATGCTTGATATATGAAAAGTGATTCCTGGGCCAATCAATAAAGCATATGTCATACTGTAGTGCTAAAGCACAATCTTCTTCAATATAATTTAGGTTTGGTTTAATGTTTTTTTAAAAAACATACCTTGCCTTCATCCATTGGATTGTCACTAATATGGACAACAGGTCCTGGATGAGACTTGGATGACCTAAAAATTTAAACAATATATTTAAGAAGCAAAAATACAGATTTATAGAATATTACATCATTTATAGTGTAAACTCCAATGTCATTATTAAACAAACCGACTTTCCATTCATGAGCACAAGTCAAGGTGAAGCTAGTCATATCTTAGAGCCCTAAAGAAAAACAGACAACTTTTTCAAATCCTGGAGTGGTCATGGGGCACTAATTATTTCCACTCTGTTAGAGATCATGGTGGATGTGGGCAGAATTGAAACTGAAGATATTTCATGTGACCTGGTCACCACTCTGCTGCCGTTGCTACCCATTTGCTAGCTCCCAGGTGCATTCCATCCACTCACCTATAAAGCTGCGCTTTGACTGAGGTGGTAGTGGTTAGCCCATCATGCAATGACGGCACCACTTCCTCAGGCCGCTCCAGGCAAGGGGAGAGCAAGGCGACTGTGCAAAGCCGATCCATCACAGCTTCTTCTCCTGCACTCTGCAGTAGCTTATTTACATTTGATTTCTAATTTCTGATTGACCCTACAAGGGCTGCACAAGGCCGGATGTGGCCAGGGGACATAAAATGCCCAGGTCAGCTCTAAGTAGTTCTTTTTTTTAATCTGCCCAAGTGCTTATAGCTATTATATTTTCACTTGGTTGAATATTTTAAATTCTTTGATCTGGTCAATCCTTATTTATTTTAATTTAATTTTAATTTATTTATCTATTAAATTTATTACTGCTCATCTTGTATTGAAACAACTCTGGGTGGTGTATATTGTTCACCTGAACTACAGATTTGCAGTTAATGTTATATTGCTTTCAGGTCCAGTGCCCTAAATAAAAGTGTGGTTTATACAAATAAATAATATTTCGAAAGCTTAAATGAAAAGAAAGAAACATAAATAAATATATGAACAAATAACTTTCCTCTTCATCACAAGTATAGAATGTTTTAATAACTTATCACCTTTTTCCATATCTTATATCTTATCTGTAAACAAATCTTTAAAATCTTGTAATTCAATCCTGTTCAGCAAAATTCTATTACACATTATCACAGATTAACATACCTATTTTAATCTTGATAAAATAAACCAAATCATATTCTTTCCTTTTAATAATTTTGATCTTTAGTCCCTTCAAATACATAGTCCTTAACTTATGACCACAATTGGGACAGAATCTCAGTTGTTAAGCAAAGCAGTCATTGAGCTACATTTCACACATTTGACACTCCTTATTTCATGGTCATTAAGCGGACAAAATCTGAGGTAAGGCATGCAGGAATATCTCAGAAGGTGAACAAAATTTCTGGGAGGCCACAAAGTCCACTGACACATGAAAACCTTAACCAGCTGTAAGAATCACCAGTACATGGAAACCTGTTGCAGGTTTACTTGCCAGCTCTACATTCTGTTGTGATCATTGGCTCCACTTTTAACAGTGGAGCCTTTTAAAATAAAATATAAAAATTATAGAAAAGAAAATGAAAATGAGGAAGAAATGATGAACTTGTTTTCAAGTGCATAACCTTAAAATTATTTAACACCCACTTATTCAATAAATGTAACTACTTTTTTCATTATTTGCTAACTTTTTAATTAGCAGATAATTTTCTGCATCCCTGCTGTGAGGATGCGGTCGGTAAATCAGGTGAGCATGCTGGAAATTTGGACAGAAGCATTATGCCGAATATGGATCTCCACATTATTCAAAATCCCACTTCTCCGTTTAGCCCACTTTCCTATTATGTATCTCATTCAATATTTATTCACCTTTTTTACAGGCAAAATGAAATGCTACTGGGACTACTGGAAGAGAACAGTTTATATTCATGGGTCTATAATAAATTATAAATGAGTAAAGGAATAGAGTACAGTTATATGCATATATATATACACTTAAAATAATATTGGAATAGTTGTTTTAGCAAAAATATTTTCTCAGAATAGAATATTATTATTATTTATGCAATGCCTGTATCTCCTGGACAGCAATAGTCAAAGCATCAAAGACACAAAATTAAAAGTATAATTAAATTATTTGTATATTTTAAAGAACAGGGTCTATATCCATTTTTTTCACCTATGTCATACTCACAGTTCAATGGCTTTATTCCACATGATGACATAGCCTGAGAGAGTGAAAGACTCCACATTGACAATGTGTATATTTCCTCTTTCGGTACCCACATACAACCATTTACTCTGGAAAGGGATATGGCAAAACGTTATCCTGAAAGAGAACATATTAAAAATAGTAAGTTCTAAATACTAAAATTGGACAGTAGAATAAAATGAATGCATAGTTTGAAAATAAAATAAATGCAGACACACAAAATTATCAAAAGCTCATGCAGTTAATTCAACATTATCCAAACTGCTTTTTTAAGCTAAGCACAAATTTTCAACTTCATCAACAATGTTATTTCCTAAACACGTCTCTATTAAAAAATACAAACAAAATAGAATACCTATTACTTCTTAACTTGTATACTTCTTTGGCATTAAAGAAAGATGTCTTTGAAATGGAAAGATGTCAAAAATGTTCTATGATCAACAAAATGTAAATATATTCCTAAAACATTTTGGAAAGTCTAACACTATCACTTTTTCTCCAAGTTTGTCACAAATATTTGGGACAAATTGCTACATGTCATTTCTGTAAATTGTTTACTAAAATGTTTTCCTCATTAAAATGAAATCCAATAGAAAAAAATGCAAGCAATCTACCAAAATATTTATGTCTACTATATTCAAACATAAAAATTGAATCACACTTCTTCCCAGAATACTTCTTTATGAGATTTGCATTTTTAAGTCAATATTTTTAATCTAAAAAATACATAGTTCCAAGTTAAGGATCCTAGTACTCATATCTTTCAGAATTTCTAATTTATTGCAACTATATTGTCTTGTTTTAATAAATTACTTCAATAATTAAAATAAATTATTTTAAATTAATAATTTTTATGTTAGCCTCTAATCTTTTGGGAACACAGGAATCAAAAGACACAAGCAGTGTATGGGAAATGTAGCAATAGACAAGAGATTTTTCAATAACTGAATATGTTAATAGTAAATAAAAGTCAAGTGCTACTTAGTTTAATTTAGGCTTTATTTTAGCTTGGTATTTATTGGCATGTCTGTGGCTAATAAAATAGTAAAACTGTGGCTCTACAATGCAGCTCTAATTAAAATAAACATTATGAAATTATTGAGTCTAAATGCGATCTGCATAATTACTTATGAAAATGTATTAACAGTAAAACAAGGTCACTTGAGAGGCAATTTGCAGATGCTTTCAAAGGATTTCCTTTGGTATTTGTAGGCCATATGTCTCCTCTGATAAAACTGTCAGAGCTACTTAAGAGAAACCTTAATCATGATTTGTAAAACTTAGCATAATGCATAACAATTAAACAAATAAATTTGTTGCCTAAAATAGCTTCATTGTGAAATCTCAAACATTAAAGGTCAACTAAAAATATATTAATGCATTATCAGTTTGTCAAATATCTGTAACTATTCAAATGTTACACAACTGATTACATTCACCTCATGATGGATGCAATGACACTATTACCATGTTGTAAAGTAATTTTTGGACAGAAAATTCACATGTACAATGCCAATGCTTGTACTAAAGAGATTCTTCCACATACTACTTTGCAGGCATTGGCTTTCATCGTAATCTATTTCCCCACCACATTTACATTGCTTTTTAATAATCACAATATTCAATTATATATATTTAAAAAAAACCTCATCACAAGAAAAAGAATGCTTCAAAATAATGTATTTTTTATAAATTAAATTATCAGTAATCAAAGATACTTAAATCTTAAAACTCTGACTATAGGACAGTTATTAAAAATATAAACAGAAAATGTATAGCAGTATCAACTCAGTAAAGTATAAACAGATAGGTCTTAAACTAGCAATGGAAGTGTGGTGCCAAAACAGAGAAAATTCTACAACTATGGTGTTTGAACAGGAAGCAGTCATGGCAAATTCAAGCTGGCATCTTTGCCACATCTTTGTTGATAGGGGGTAAGCATACCACTTAATATCCAGATCCTAGCTATATATAGATTTGTATACTATGGCAGATTTCTTCACCTTGAATTGGAAGCAAATTTATAGCCAATCCAATAACTTCAGGATAGATGAAATAATTTATTATAATTTGCCTATTGTGCAACCTAGCTATGTTATTTTGTACAAGTTGTAGTTTATAAGACAAAATCCATCATTTAAAAATGCCATTACGAATACTAACTCAGAAGATGTGCCATAATGACAGAATGGCTGGAGCACTCAGTAACCAAGCAGCCGGTGCCTCCCTGGGGGGAAGAACAATTAGGAAATTGTGAGTTGTGAGTAGCAGCAAGGAAAGGACAATATGCATGCCCAGGAAGGCAACTGAGCTTTCCTAGGCAAGAAGTTGGAGGATTCCCAATTGGAATACCCAGGCAGAGACCTGGATCAGGCTTAGGGCAGTAATTGGATAGAGCAGGCAATGGCCAAGTGATTTAATAGGCAAGGAAGTTGCTGGACTTCCATAGAAGGATGGGGCAACAGGGCAGCAGCTAGCACCCAAACGTAGCAGCAATTTTGGTGGCAGCAGCAACGCTGGAGGGATAGGCCTGTGGCCTGCAGTGAGGTTGCCAACTTGCAGTCATAGCAAACAAGAGCAAACAGTGGCTAGCTAAAGCGACAGTCTGAGCATCTGAGGCTGGTGGCTGAGGTCCTGTGAGAACTGGTTATGTGGGGACCCAACATGAAACCAATTCAACCTGGGAGAACACACTCGTGTGGTAGGGGTAACCTTCCTTTCATAGAGTGAGAGCCCAGGGGACAGAGCTGAATTTGGATGTTTATGTGTGTATGAAAGTGTAGATAATTGGGAGTGAAGTTATCTAGGCAGATGTCTTGGGAAACTTCCATTTGTTGTTCTTGGAAGAAGTTTGGAATTTATTGCCACCATGGTGGCCATGGGCCTATCTCATCTTGAAACAGTGATTATCTACCAGACATGGCTTTCTTGTCAGAGCAGTGCATGAACCTGTCTTGCTAGTTCACTTCCTTCTTTGAAGCTGGTCCAATGGGTACTGAATAGGGAGTGAAAGATCCAGCCCATGCCCTTACTTTGTGGGATGCCACAGGGCTCAGGGCTCTGTTTTCTTTCTTTTTTTCTTTTTTTTTAATTTGATTTATATAACCGCCCCCTCTCCCCAAAGGGACTCGGGGCGGTGCACAGGGATTTAAAAAACATACAAAACAGAACAATAAATATTTAAAATCGAGTGGAGATGTGGAGATGGGGCGGGATATAAATTTAATAAATTGAAATTGAATTGAAACTTGACAGCTTTAATACTTGTGGACTTCAACTCCCAGAATTCCTCCTCTTGCTCTTCATCTTGATGATGTGCAGACAGGCGTGGCAAGGGAGCTGGAATCGGTTCTAAATGACACTCTAGATTTGTGGATCCTCTTCTATAGAAGAGGTTAGAACTGGCAGGAACCCACCCCTGAAGCAAGCATATGCATCATTTTTCCCTTCCAGATACTTTTCAAAAATAAAGTTTCTTACTTTTTTTCTTTTTTACTAAAGTTAGTTTTAATGAACTTTGTGTCAAAGAATTTTGACTTGAGCATAATTATATATTCTCCTATTGCTGGTTGTTGGGTGAACTTGGGAACTTTAATGGAGACCATGATTAAAAGAATAAAGGAAGGCACTAGGACCTTCTGGCTACAGGAAAGAAGGGGAAATTCTGAGTATTCAGCAAAGAGGATTAGTTGAGAGTGTTCCATATAAAAAACTCTACACCTACTATTCCAAAGAAAATGATACAAAAGTGCTTTCCTACATATTTTTAGGAGTAACAGCAGAAAAGTCTTTTCAAGAATGGGTAAAAAAAGCTATGCAAGTCACAGGGAAGTGGGGATACAAATGGAGTTGGACATATTGTAGATCTGTGTAGAATAGGGAAAGATGTCAAAGGACCATTTATGGCTACTTTGAATAATCAATTATATTACATTCCTTTTTTAATTTTTTAAAAATCGAAATAATTGTAACTATTGCAACTGGACTATCAAATCTACAGCTTCTGTTTTGGAAAAAAGGAGCTTTTACAATAATTGCTCTTGAGTCTATGTTTTTATTTCAAAAAAATATTATTGATAACTTTTCAGTTTCATGTTCAAAAGGTTTTACTCACTTAAATAGCAAAATAGTTTGCGAACAAACACAACAGACTTTTTCCTTTAATCTGCAGTGGGATTGTAGACTCCTGATCAGGAAAGAGGCTTTAAAAATTGATGGGAATACAGAGTATTTTCGGTTTGGCTGGATCACATGATTTATAGCAATTCAGATACTGTAACTATTAAAAGGGAACTCAGTACAAGATGTTAATCTGACCTTATTTTTTTTAAAAAGTGGAGAGTTTGATCCAGTTCATCTGAGCAAGGGTGGACAAGAACATCCATAACAAACTTCAGTTATGTCAAAATAGCAATATGTATGTGGATGCCATCATCACACAAATACCACAATTACTTAGTCAGTCCATACAAAGTCTGACCCAAGTTCTCAAGTCCTGTATTTAAGAAGTGACATGTTTACCCTGCCACCACCACTAATGCCAATAGATAGGGGGATTTCACCATTTTTCCCCGCTGGGATGTTATCTGAAAGCAGATCTTAACCCAAAGTTGTTATTTGCTTGCTCCTGAATATGTCCTTTGAAGGAAACAGCCAATTCCAACACTGATATAGCAGATTGCCTTTCCAATGTGCTGACTTTGCTTATAATTTCAAAATCTGAATATGTCCTCCTGCTTCTTGAATTTATTAGCTGGATAATTCTCATAAGGATTGAAATTACTTGTTTGGTGGTCTGAGACAAGCAGTTTTCAAGGACAGAAACATTCATCACAAATTAACAACTCCGTTCATAATTTATGAAGTAATAGTGGCTTCCTGGATATGCAACTGGAAGATAAATCACCTGTTCCTAGGAAACCAGGGACTTTTGTAATCTTGATTGTTTAACATTTGCAAAGCTATTCCAGTGTCACATTCATTTGCCTAAAGGTGAACTACGTGTAGCATATTTAATAGCCTATTGAAGAAAAGACTGTCCCTCACAAAAACAAAAACAAAAAAGTTTCAAGACTTGCTAAACACCTTGCATTTTTTAACAGGAAAAAAGGATGATAGAAGCAGTAAAACATGTGAGAGCCTTATTAATGAAATAAAAGGATCGTGGTCTCTTGGCACTAACAATTCATGAGGTCAGGCCTTGCAAACGAAGAGGACATTCATCCAAAGATAGGCACAATGAATTGCAATGATTTTGGTTGTCTAAGGAGATTCTCAGTCATCCAGGTCATAGTTGTCCCAAAGGACAACTATCCTAAGACTGATAAAGGAAGCTATAATTATTTAATTAAACAGGTGAAGTTGAATGATGGTTTAGGGCAGAATACCATTCACCTAATAGTTGAACTAAGCACAGATGGAGGGAAAGAAAGAAGTGTCCACTTTTATGATCTTTTAGCTAATAGGGGAAATTACTCATCCTCATTAAAGTAGCACTATAAAGCAGATTAACATTCTCGCTGCTGATACATGCAGTAAAACTTTCCTTCCCTTTTGGCCTGAGCATATTCTTGTGAGATGTGTTACTATATGTGTGTGTCGAATCATACCACAGAAGCTGCAAATTAAAGAACATGTTGTAGGGCTGCTCAACACTTAGGAAGAGAAGATGCTATACATAGCCCCTCTCCCTTCTAAGATGAAGTCAAATCACCACGTTATTTTTATTTGCCCTTTAGAGCTCCTTCAGTGTTCTTTCTCAGAACATGATCCCCAAAAAGAAAGTATTTTTTCTTTCTGTATAACCTGAAGGCTCTTCCAAACTGCATCATAGATTTCAGGGAATACCACAGCCCATTCAAAGCCTACATAGATAGATGCATGGGGCAGAAGTGATATTCTACTGGTTTGGATAGATTTGGGCAAACCAGTAGCAGAAATTGTGGCTGGGTCCGCCCACCTTCCCCAGCTCTACGACATCCCATTTCACCCATTTGTTTTGCCCAAAGCAGTTGTGCGGAAGGCTGTGTGCGCATGCACTCACATTTGCGAACCAGTAGGGAAGGGAAGTGAATACCATTCCTAGCATGGATGGTGATTCAGCTCCCTCATGTGCCATATAGGTTGAGCTTT
>JAPKID020001814.1:0-11097 GCA_026931265.2 Tropidonophis doriae
ATGCAGCCCCGCCGCCTGAGGCCGCCCGGCAGGTGCACCAGGCAGGACAGCCGGCCATGCCCCCACCAGCTCTTTCCAACAGCTCCGGAAAGTGCACCTCGGTGGCCATCAGAAAGAGCCAGTGGAGATGTGCCTGGCTGCCCCGCCCGACACGCCCGCCAGGCGACCCCAGACAGTGGGAGCCGCGCGTTGCAGGACCCGGGGGCAACAGCACCAGCACCAGCCACCCGCAGAGGCCACCGAGGCGCACTCCCCAGAGCCACCCGCCACATGGGGCCGGCAGGGAGGCACGCATGCACGCACGCCTGTTCGCTGAGAGAGGAGGCAGCCAGCGCACTTTCAGAGCTGCCGCCACACGGGGCTAGGACGCTTCTGATCCTGTGGCCCTGCATGTGCGTATGCGTGTGTGTGTGTGTGTGTGGAAGAGAGCGGCTGCAGGCAGACAGGGAGACGCATGTGTTGCTTTGCTCGTTGCCCCTGGCAACGTTCCTTCACAAGGCGGTTTTCTGCCGTTACATGTGCATGACGTATCAGCCGGATGGGAGGAGTTACAGGGAGTTTAAAACATTTTCAGTGAGTACCTTTTACTTGTGTGTACCTTGCACATGATACATGTGTGCTCGGCACAAAATGAGTAGCTATTCTATTATCGGAAGTCCTTGGCTACATTGTGCCAAAATTTGAAGCAGATCGGTTCAGTGGTTTTTGAGATTAGTGGATTCGTACAAACTATTTTACATTTTTATTTATATAGATAATTACAACTCTATATTAATATATCTATGTATTATCTAATGTAATTAGTCAAGTTTATCTATCTATCTATCTATCTATCTATCTTTATAATACATTTATATAATTATAATTTTAACCTATTTATGTAAATGAGTTCCATATCTCATTATGAGATTCATTTTTGTGCATAGAGTAGTCTACATATGTATGAAATAGGCTCATAAGTGGCACATTCAATCAGGCCTTCAATTTATTATTGTAAAGAACCATACATTTATTTTTTTAATGTTGTAACTCCAGTCTTTTGAATGTAACAAGATATTCCATTTACATTAGAAGAGAAAATTGGTAGCTCAGGTTTAAAATGAGGAGTCCTTGTTACTTTCTGACCTGCACCCTGCGTCCCCTGTCCCACAGGTGTGACAGACCTGAAAACCAGCTGGCTGGTGGGAGGCATGCACATATGCATGGTAGAGCTGAGCTGGGGCGATAGGTCGCGTGCCCACAGAGAGGGCTATGCATGCCACTTGTGGAATACGTGCCATAGGTTCCCCATCACTGGAATAAACTCTCAGTGTTTTCAAACACTATCCTGGCTCATGCTTTCCTGCACTAGACACTTCTGTGTTTTACCACTAGCCATCTTTAAGATTAAAATTATTTTTTATTGAATTCATAGCTAATCTCTTAATTCATAATATGAAATAATAATATCTCAATTTTTTCTGAAACTACAGAAAGCCAATTTCCTCATATTTGTCTGTCTAATTAATCTTGAATTGCTTTCAAGTTACCTTTAAAAAATTGTGGATGCTTTTATTGTTACAACTGTGATTTTTGTTTTGAACCTAGGAAGCCGATTCCTTAACCACAGGAGCTGGAATCCCAGTGGGAGACAAGCTGAATGTCCTGACCGTTGGTCCAAGAGGCCCACTCCTGGTCCAGGACGTGGTTTTCACTGATGAGATGGCACACTTTAACCGAGAAAGGATTCCTGAGAGAGTTGTCCATGCCAAAGGAGCTGGTTAGTCTTTGAATTTGCATTGTGCCTGTGCCTCTTATGCTTTTAATCAATCTATTCAGGAATCTTTTTTTATTCTCTGATATTTACACAAGTAATTGTCAATTTAACAACAGTGACTGTTCCTAGTTACAACAGCAATTGAAAAAAGGGACATGATCTGTTTTCACACTTAACAATTGTAGTATCCCTACGGTCATATGATCAAAATTCAGAGACTTGGCAATTGACTCATATTTATGACAGTTGCAGTGTCCTGGGGTCATGTGATCTCCTTTTGTGACTTTCCAACAAGCAAAGTCAAGAAAGAAGCCAGATTCACAGTTTGTTGAATTTAGCAACTCTTGTGATTCACTGAACAATTGTGGCAAGAAAGATCGTAAAATGGGTTCAACTCACAAATGTTTCACTTAAGCAACAGAAATTTTTGGCTCAATTGTGGTCATAAATTGAGTATGTACAGTAGTCTGAGAGGCAACCAATGATAATTAGTTATTGCAATATTAATTTTTCCTACTGATTTTCTTCATTGGAGTTTGAATTATCTGTATCCATTTGTCAGAGTCTAAAGTTATGTTTTTAATTTTAACTTCATTTTTCTTTGCTGGTTGTATTTTGCTGATAGATACAATTTAATAACATTTAACATTTTTTCTTTAAAAGTTTGAAATATTAAAATTGTGGTTAACTAATCTTGTATGGCTCATGGATTTGTGAATAGAAGTAACCAGAAAATATTAGAATCCAATTAACCTACTTTAATGTTGGAGAAAGACATCTTTTTATAACTTTTTTTCACTTTGTTCTGTAAAACTACATTATTCATAAATTCATGATTTATTCTTCTGAATCCTTGCTTAATTGTATCATATGTACAAGCTCTTATTATTCTACTGTAGTTTACTTGTCAACTTTCAGTTGACTCATAATATTTTCCAAGAATTTTAAAAAGAAAATCCAGAAATATTGTATTGTCCAGAGGAAGAATTCTTTGCATTTATTGCTCCAGAAATGTATTTATGACTCAGAGGTTCATATAGAGCTAAGCATAATTTCACTATGCATTTTTTAATATTTATCAATAATTTAGGTTCTGTTTTTTTTCTTGCATGTAATACACCCTTTCTACATTCAGCTCAAGAATGATATGCTGTAGGTAGAAATGTTTAGAAGTTACTATTGCTCAGTCTGTAAAACCCATTTGTGTTTAATGGCTAAGGATCCAATAACTTTTTCATTTGCTTTACGTTAATGTCAGTGGGGGAAACAAGAAAAAAATAGTGAAAGTTGATTTCTTTCTTTTTGTTAGAAGAATCTTTTGTTGAATCAGATGCTTTATATCTAGTAATGATCAACATTTCCAAAGAAAATCATAAAAATGTGTATATGTAAGCCCCTGATATTAATGTTTCTTCTACTGTAGGTGATACTCTTTTCAAATCTATACACTTTGGAATAATCTTTCACATAATTAGCATAAACTGTGTACTTATAACCTGCTGATAATAATGAAAACATTATCTTCTGCTTCATCTACCATAACTGATATTCTTTGCAAATCTATGAACTTTGAAACAATCTTTTTAAAGTTGTAATAAACTAACCCCTTTTTAATTTTTCAGGAGCATTTGGCTTTTTTGAAGTTACTCATGATATCACCAAATACTGCAAGGCAAAGTTATTTGAGCATGTAGGCAAAATAACTCCAATGGTTATTCGATTTTCAACTGTTGGTAAGGTTCTTGCAGACTTTCAGTATATTTAATTTATTTGCTTCATATATAAAGGTGTGTGTGTGTGTGTGCGCGCGTGTGCGCCTATAACACATTCATTTCAGTGATGTTTATGTGCTGTTTTTAATTGATACTGGGAAATGTCATTTAATAAATAACACTTCAGTATGAAATGTTGATTCTTTATATTTTCCTAATTTTTAATAGAATGTTATTAAATAGGCTACTACAGGAAAGGATCAACACATGTGTATCCTTGAGCAAGTTTTAGTAATACCTAAAATATATGTATATTATTTCTCTAAAGGATGTTTATGTCTGCATGTATCTGAAAGAATAATGACATATAATTTGTAACATTATTTGACAGTTTGATTAAAACAGCTGTTTCTTTAATTTGTATTGCCTTGTTTTGTTTTATGTTTTTAATTGCTTTAATTTAGTATTATATTTTCTAAGCTGTCCAGAGTCTGCTGAGTGGGCATCTCCAATACATTTAAAGCATGAAAGCAAGGTGTAAATTTAATGAATATTTCATAAGTGCTTCTTCTGCATTTAGTCAGTGGATGTATTTTGTAAATTATTTGTGTTTAAAAAATCATTTATAAGTAATGTTTATTAAGTCACACCTTCCTAGCCTCCTGCTATCACTCTGAACTTTAAATTACTTCTGCTCTTTATCTCTTAAATGTCAACTTTCTGGATTATAGATTCCATAGTAAATAAATAAATTGGCAATGCCATTCAGGGTATTAGATTATGAACATAGGATTTAATCATGATAAAAAAATTTTAGCTGGAGAATCAGGCTCAGCTGACACAGTGCGTGACCCTCGAGGCTTTGCAATGAAGTTCTACACTGAAGATGGAAATTGGGATCTTGTAGGGAACAACACTCCCATCTTCTTCATTAGAGATGCAATACTGGTAAATTGGAACATTATTGATATTTATGGTTTATGGGACCTTAAAAAGTAAAGGAAAAGAAGATTGTGTGTATTTAAAGCAATATCTTCTAACTAGGGTCTTCCTTGCCATTTGAATATGTATAGTAATAAAAGTAAATATTCTATCTCAAAAGTTTCAATTGCAGTGATGCAATTGGATATGTGAGCATATTCAAACCATTAATTTGAAGGACCTGAAATTAACTCTATAAATAAATATTACTAACTTGGATTATTTCCCATGTAGGTTTCTCTTGATGTAGTTCTACATTAAAAATTGTATTAAAATGGGATGGCACTAAACGGGTTTGCAAATATTCATCGTCTAAATATTTGCAAATAATATTAGGGTAACATAATCCTCTGAGAGGAAAAAAAACTTGGCAAAAACAAAAATCATGATATCTGAAATTCTAAGTAAATAATATGTTTTTAATCAGGTTTCTGCCAAAATAAGCATGGTCATTGTTTTGGAACCTGTCATTATAGTTTCTTCTGGACACCTAGAATTCATTGACACTGTATTGCAAACTGCCAACAGTTTTCTATTGCAGCGATCATAAATCAAATCAAGCAAGCATTGCATCTTATTAAACAAGGCTGCATTACTGTACTTTATTGTGTTGCCTCTCCTCTCAGGAGTTGAACAATACTAGCAGGACTCTGAGTTCCTGAGCAGAGAGACACTGTTATGCTGTCTGCACTGCTCCTCCCAAGGCCTTCCCTACAACCCTATCCTCCTTGCCTACTGTGCCACTTCTCTGCTCTGTGGTTATAAATCATCTGGGCTGAAAATCCTGCTTGAATTTTAGGTTGGATCTTTTTCAGCAAGCTCTCAGAAACGAGAGGAAGTCCTCTTGTCTCTGGGGGATGCCTATAAACATTCCATGTTGCAAATGCTCCATGCTGAGATCTTTGCATTTCAAGATATAAATTTTTCAGCCAGTGCCAAGAAAATAAAGGAAGTTCTCTTGGCAGGTAACAGCAGTAGCTTGCAACCTTCTTTACTAGCTTTCTCCATTGTCATTCTGGGGAAGCTGACAGGGAACACTGCAAATGATGATCACATGATGTAGGCAATCAACCATAAGTACAAACAAGTACCCATATGCTATCAAGATTATATGGATACCACAACAATCATAACTTTGGGCATGAGTCATATGCCCTTTGTTCAGTGAATTTATAATTTTGAATGGTCACTATGCAAATGGTTGTTAAGCAAGGACTACCTGTAGATTTTGTAGTTATGTGGTCACTCAGTGGCTAAAACGCTAAGCTTGTCGATCAGAAAAGCTGGCAGTTTGGCGGTTCAAATCCCTAGTGCTGCATAACAGAGAGAGTTCCTGTTCCTTATCCTACCTTCTGCCAACGTAGCAGTTTGAAAGCATGTAAAAATGCCAGAAGAAAAAAAGGAACCACCTTTGGTGGGAAGGTAACAGCATTCCGTGCACCCTTGGCATTTAGTCATGCCAGCCACATGACCACAGAGACATCTTTGGACAGCATTGGCTCTTCGGCTTTGAAACAGAGATGAACACCATCCCCTAGAGTCAGGAACGACTAGCACATGTGTGTGAGGGGAACCTTTATCTTTAGATTTAAATTTAAGTGTATAGCATTTTAATTCTTTGTTCTGGTATTCTGTTAGTTTCCATCTTTCATCCATACTCAAAAGAGGAATCCACAGACACATCTGAAAGACCCAAACATGGCATGGGACTTCTGGAGTCTTTGCCCTGAATCTTTGCACCAGGTAAGATGTTACCCCCTTTTAGTCTATTTCATTCAAGCCATCTGTTCTTCATCTTGAGCTCAAAGGAAATGACAGAGACCAGGAGATACAAAGCAAAGACTTGATTCTTATTATGTTGCTATATTAAATTACATTTTTCATCATAGAAAATGTTCTGAAGAGAGAAGCGAACTCAATTTAGTTTCTATGGCATCTTCATTTTTTAAGATAAAACTCCCAAAGCTGCAATTAGCCATTTCTTGTTCTAGTTCCATTCTTGCAAACATGAAGGGAAGGGAAGGAGAGAAAGATAGAGTAGTATCTTGAATTTCTTGAAATTCATGTGTTTGTCTTTGCCAGTAGAAATATGAATATAGAAATATGCAGTGTGTATAAAAGCCATAAATTATGGTGCAGAACAATGTGTTATTTTATCTGTTGTTAACTTGTATTTGCAAAATCAATAAAAATTCATAAAATACAAAAAGCAACTAAAAATATTTTTTTTAAATGCTGAGTTTAAGATTAATTTTTTAAAGAAAAACTCAAGACTGCTTTCAAAGCTTGCTCTAGCCTTATAAGAAACTATCCATCTGTCCCCATGAAATATTTGCAGAATCTGTATTGTGATTATATGGTTGTAATTAGAATGTTTAATCATGGGAATAAAATAGCAATAGCACTTCTCCATAGTGTTTTACAGAATTCTGTGAGCATTTTACAAATGTCCACATATTGCCCCAATAACCTGGATCCTTCTTTTATTACATACTACAGTCAGGATTAAACTCTCGGCTATGGGCAGAGTTAACCTCAGTACTGTATTCTAACCACTGTGTTAACATATATTGTTAGAATGCAGTATTACAGTAATAAAGGCTCAGTAACATAAGCTAGTAATTGAAATACTGAGTTTCACACAGGTGACTCCAATTCTTTTAATTCCAGGCTGAAAAATAATTTGGGATCTTAAGAGACAGCATTAGAATTATTGAGAAGATATTGGAGATATTTTTATTTGGTTGTTGTTGTTAGGCGCAAGGTCGTGTCTGATCCATCACGACCTCATAGACAACATTCCTCCAGGCCTTCCTGTCCTCTACTATCTCCCGGTGTCCATTTAAGCTCACACCAACTGCTTCAATGAC
Organism: Tropidonophis doriae; assembly: GCA_026931265.2. NCBI lineage: Eukaryota > Metazoa > Chordata > Lepidosauria > Squamata > Natricidae > Tropidonophis > Tropidonophis doriae. Next base: position 7,320 of record JAPKID020001814.1, read on the forward strand.
TCCATCCAGCCACCTTATTCTCTGTCATCCCATTCTTCTTTTGCCCTCAATCGTGAGTCCTTCCTTCTCATAAGATCGCCAAAATATTTGAGTTTAATCTTCAGGATCTGGCCTTCTAAAGATCAGTCAGGGTTGATCTCATCTAGGACTGATCGGTTTGACCCCCTGCATTCCAAGGGACTTGTAGGAGTCTTCTCCAGTACCATAGTTCAAAGGTCTCAATTCTTTTCCTACTCTTTTTATTTGATTAATTCCTAAATTAAGTTTAAACATTTGTTGCACATAGTCCAGAGATGTTCCTTAGAAATTGTTCTTCAATTGTAGATATATTACTTATTTATTGTGTAGCTCTTTCTCCTACAACAATTTACCAAAAGAACAGTATAACTACAAAGGCAGTACAAATACATCAAATAAAATTATCACGATAAAACCAGCCATTTTTAAAATCAGTAATTACAAAAATTAAAATGTTTTAAGAAAAAGAAGACTGAAAACAGTGGTATTAAAAACACTGTTGGTCTTCTTATGAGTAGTTATTCCATAAATACTTTCAGTGAAGTGAAATGGTATATCTTCAATTGATTTCTATAAAAAGTTTGCAACTGAACACTTCTCAGGAGTAAGGACCATGTTTTATATTTATTTCAGTTTTTAAATCTCACCTTTATTATTTTTAAAAATACCTCAAGGTGACAACATACCAAATACTCCTCCCTCCTATTTCCCCCACAACAACAGCCCTTCTTTGCCATTGCCTCTTTCCTAGGGCTGAGAAATAGTGACTGGTCCAAGGTTACCTAGCTGGCTTTGTGCATAAGGTATGGCTAGAACAGTGGTGAGTTACTCTCCCCATCACTACTGGTACATTGCTCATGGGGCCACGCTTCCTGTTTGTTTACACACTGCACACACATGCGGACTCCATCACCCATGCGACACCCAGCTGCTTGTTGGAGCTTGCACAGGCGCCGCACACTTTGCGCATGTGTGCAATTGGCTGCTTGCTTTAAAAACAGGTATGGAACGCAGGCGGATGGGTGGGCCAAATGAGCCACTGTACCAGTATGCTGTCAGCTTCTCCCGGATACTACTGGTATGGCCGTACTGAGCCATACTAGGCGAAACCCACCACTGGGCTAGAACTCACACTCTCCTTCTTCCTAGGGCTAGAACTCACATTATCTAGTGACTTAATGTTATACCACACTGGATCCTGTGTGTAACTTTTAATTAACAGTGTATATGATTGTTTATTCCCTTAATATGTTGCTAACTGGCTCAGACACCATTTTGCGTCTGAAACATGAGTGTATGAAGGGAAGCATTCTCTACACAGAGCATAATTATTCTTATTTCTCGAATGAATGCCCTAAAACTGCAATATGACATTATAGATTTTTGAGTAGGGCTGGATGAGAATAGGCATGAAATACAATTGAAATACACTTTTGTGCAGAATGAGGCAGTTGTTCAATGGAATCCAGCCTTTGTGTTCTCATTAAAGATGGCTATGCCTGTTGTTTTGGCTCATGTAGGTATCATTCATGTTCAGCGATCGTGGCATTCCAGATGGGCACCGCCACATGAATGGCTATGGGTCACATACTTTTAAGCTAGTCAATGCATATGGCAATGCAGTGTACTGCAAATTTCATGTAAAGGTAATTATGGCCTATTGTTACTATTTTCTCTTCTATGTTGAGCTGTCAAAAGTCTGTCCCTGACTCCGCCTTCTGATAATATATCTTATTTCATTCTCTCTGTATTGACTATGCACTAAATTGCTAGGCAAAGCCACTTGTATTTATATCCATTCCTATTTTTAATTAACAACAATATTACTTTTAGCAAAAATCTTCTATTTTCCTTCATAACATTAGAAAATTTTACTCCTTCCACCCATAATACTGTTTTCCCTGCATATAATTTCATAATACATTCTTGGGCCTAGATTTATTTCTTATATGTCATCTTTATAAATATTCTCTTATGTGACATTTACATTTTTAATGAAGATTGCTCTCACTAGGTTGAGGCATGTATTTTTTTAAAATAATCTTGTAGTCCCTTAATTTGGAGTAGAGTCTGGGTGACTGGACAAAGCTGAGCATTTACTGACTGGATGCCCTTCCTTACTCCTACATGGAGCTGTTAGCAGATATTTTTTTCTTTATATGCTAAGAGAGAGAGATCTGCCATTACCCAGGACTGAACTCCCAATATTCTGAGTGGGGGTGTGAAAGTCACCACTAAGCCATCATGTTGTTTGTGATGACCTAGTGTTGTGATGACAAACCTATGGCATGCATGCCCAAAGTGATACGTGAAGCTATGTCACCTGGCACATGCAGCCTTGCCTGTTTGTCTTCCAGATTTCTGGTGTGCATGCATGCGGGGCGATTAGCTATCCTTTCCAAATGTGGCAGCACCCAAAAATGGTGTGTGTATGCACGCTGGTTAGCTGATTGCCGGGTGTGCATGCGCACCAGAACCCAGAAATTTGGCTTTTCTGGAGCTCGATCCCTTTGTACGCATGGCACTGCTGAAAACCTGGCTGTGCATTTGCACCAGCCAGCTGATCGCCCCGCACGCATGCGTGCTAAACCCAGAAGTTCAGCTTTTCTGGAGCGCAGCCCTGACGAGCATATGATGTGCATATGATGTTTACGCACAACCTTTTCGGCATTCAGGATATATTAAGAATAACTATTTCTATATTTAGTAATTGTTGGTAGCTAATTTTACTCCTTTCACCTATAGTACTGTACATATAATTTCACAATATATATTTGTAGATAGATTTATAATTACATTTAGTAATTTTTGGTAGCAAATTACTAATTAACATAGCATTTCAATATTTTTAGACTGATCAAGGAATTAAAAACCTTTCTGTCAAAGACGCAGAAAGACTGGCTTCTGAAGATCCAGATTATGGCGTGCGTGATCTTTACAATGCAATTGCTAATGAAAACTTCCCCTCTTGGACTTTCTACATTCAAGTTATGACATTTGAACAAGCTGAATGGTTTCCATTTAATCCTTTTGATGTAACAAAGGTGAGTGTATTTTTGTGTTCTTTTTACCAGCATACGGCACATATCTTGCAAATTCAAGGTGGATATAGTAAAACATCTTGGTCATATATTCCAGGTTTGGCCTCATAAAGATTACCCTCTCATTCCTGTGGGAAAAGTTGTCTTAAACCGAAATCCTGTCAATTATTTTGCTGAAGTGGAACAATTGGCCTTTGACCCAAGCAACATGCCTCCAGGAATTGAACCTAGCCCGGATAAAATGTTACAGGTAACCAGAATAGATCCCCCCCTCCCCTTATTCATTGCATTGTGACACTAGGCGACCCAGTATCTCAATCAGATAACTTTTGCAATAATGAAAACATGTTAACCTCAATCTGTTTGGTATTAGAATTTTTTTCTTTGTTATATGCTTTTCAATTTTTTAGTGTGGTTTTTGTTTTGTTTTGTTTTTGCCTCTCAATATTAAAACAATTGGTAAAAGCAACACCATTTGTTATTTGCATCTTAAGCTCTGGCTGCGGTTGACACAAGGAAGTTGTTTGGTTATAAGAGCATCATATAGTTTGATACATCATTAATTTGAGTACTTCTTAGATTATAAATTATTTAAGAAAGAAAAGAAAGAGTCTGAGGAATACTAAAAGAAGCATCAAAGTCATTGTTCTAATTTTGTTGCCATTTTCTGCTATATTTTGCAGATACCTTTGATCTGAATCTACAGCAGTGTTTGTCAA
>JAPKID020001815.1:0-14203 GCA_026931265.2 Tropidonophis doriae
TTGTATTGCTTTTAAAATGCCTGTGAACCGCCCCGAGTCCCTTTGGGGAGAGGGGGCGGTCTATAAATCCATTAAATGAATGAAAATGAAATGAAAATATACAACTTTTTTTAAAAAAAATCATAGAAAACAATCTGCTCACTTTTTGGGTTCCTCATGATACAATATGCACGCATAGCCATTATATCAGATGCTAAATTATTACATTGGAGACGTTTCTTATGCTGAGCTGTAGTCCACAGTGGATCAATCCATTGCTCTCCACAGGATATGTAAAGCTGTTTGTAAAAAATGAGAACTGAATGTAGTTCACATTCATATTATTTCATTTTAAAAAATAAAATCATACATTTACTGATAAAAGAATTCAAACCTTCTCACAAATTCAATATGTGTTTTACAAAATATATAATTGTATTTCCATAACATGATAATTGTTAATATTATTACTATTAATTATTAATATTATTAATATTGAAGAACTAAAAAAATTATATTGTCCAAAATTATATTTGTAAATTATTTAACATGTCCAAATTCTTAATAAAATTCCAGGCATGCCACATTTATCTTACTTTATTTTTTACAGTATTTTAAAGCTAAATGGTCTATAAATCATCTGCAGAACATCCACATGGAAAGTCTACTAGCAGCTGAGCAAAATGCAAATGCAAATGAAAAATAAGTTTGTCTTCCTGAACAGAAATTTCCAAAAAGTTATTCTAACTCAACAAAAAGTTAAAATATATTTGCCAGGCAGTTATACAGATTAAGAAAACTTTATTTGAATTTGAATGCATGAAAATACATGAAACTATAGTAAAAAAAAAATATCTGATGTAACAAGGGACAAAATAAGTACAGGGCAGATAATTCTTTTTTGTTGTTGTTAAGAATTATAGCCAGTGAAAACTATGAATTTGTGAGTAATAGTATAACAGTGCTTGAGCTAAATTTTAATATAATAATATCAAAATAAATTTGTGGAGGTACTGAGGCAACCAGGAAATGAGTATCAAGGAAATACAACAACAACAAGATAGTAGGTAGATCTTTACAAGCATTCCTTTTTAATGTGTGTCATACTTCATTAAAGGTTCCAAACCATTACATTACCTAAAGTTAATCAACAGCACAAATCCTTGCATCACCTAATTCTTTATTGTAGATCTATGCCAGATTATTCTGTGTAACACGTCTGATCTGATGTTGATTTAATATAGAAAACTAGGTGTTGTTATTTTTTTAAAATCCATTGTAATGGCCATCTACTGGCATAATATAACTAGAATTTGCTGGCTTGTTGGCCTGTGATTGTGCTCAAATGATGGGAACCAAACAGAAGGAAGCAAACCTAAATATTTCAATGCATGGATTGAATGAAAGACAGGAAATACTATTTAAATTTATTAATTTTATTGGAAACACATTTTTTGAGGAAAGTATTGGCAAATACATTTTTGTTTTTCTTACCAGCTGATCCTTCTCCAAGTCTTTCAAAATGAAGAGTTCCACTCCTTTTTCAGTGAACAGCCTTCTTGCAGCAAAGGGCAAATTCAGTGCTGTGGTACACCTTTTTGACAAAGGAAAGCATGCATGTAATGTTTGCATTAAGTCTTCAACACTTGATGGAATAGCAATGGAATGTTAGATCAGGATAACTGTACTCCTCATTAGAAATGTCAATTAACCTAGCACTATTATATGCAAAGTGTAACTCACCCTTTTCCGAACTTAAGAACCATAAGTCCAAATATCTCAAGGGAGTCCTTATTCTGTTAAATTGAAAATAGTTCCAGGTCTGAGAACAGACCTCTCGTCCACAGGGAGCAATTTCAAGACTAGTAATCCCTCAACTGTACAATCCTTGCAGAATGAGAAACACAGTTTCAAAAAGCATTTGCTCTTCCGCCAAATGGTACCATTTATTTGTGAATAAAACACTGATGTTGATGTTGCCTGTGTAACTCTTGCTTCTAAAGCTGCATTGCCATATTTAACCGTGGTATTTTAATACAAGACTATTTTTCTATTCTGTATTTGTGCAGACATCTTACTGTGGCTAAGAGTTGTCAATGAATAAGAAGATGCCATTGTTGCCACCTCTAGCAAGCAGAGGTAAAAATGGGTAGCATTTGCATAATATCTTAATGTAGGGCCTAAAAGCTTGGGAGGACTTTGACTACACATAGGATACTTCCAAATCACTCGTGTAAGCCCACATGGTCATCTTTGTTTGCAGCTAAATTGATTTATTTCTTTGGGACTGTATTTGAAGATGATGGGAAATTATGAACATCCTCAAGCAGAGTGAGAATGCTAGTTCCTGTTGGTAGTAACCTCTGCTTCACCCTGTCTCATCTGCCCGAATTTAGGCTTAGGCCAGACCCTCCTCTCTCTTTAAAGATTCACCTTCCATGCTTTTAGACATTTGTTTTTAACATATAGCAGCATAATCCCTTTATAATGGCTATGTAGGTCTCCCTTGTTGCAATTGTTGGGATATTTCAGAAAATTCTTAAGTAAGGAATATGTAACTAAGTCAGACTGTACAATATTTAACAAACTATATAAATATGAACAAGAATATGGTCCATTGACTGAACATTTGCTTTGTTTTTGGGATTGTTGTTTTTAGAATTTTTATTTTGGTGAGTTGGGAAGAGTAAAACAATGGCTAAGTGCAGTGGTAGGATTCAAATAATTTAACCACCTGTTCTATACTCTAATGACCAGCTGGGAGGGTGTGGCTCGATGATCATATGCCTGGGTGGGCGTGACCAATTCAATGTCACTCTCGTTGATGGGCGCTTTGCCTAAGCTGTTACAATGTAATAAGGGTTAACCGAAGAGACAGTTTCTGTAAGCAGGGCAATAAAGATTAGGCTAGAAACAACACCAGAATGTTTTCTTCCTGCCTTCCTTACAGGTTTAGCCCTGTAAAGTGGGAAAAAACAAAAGGAGATTTGTTTTAACAACCAGTTCTCCAAACTGTTTAAAAAGTTAACAAACTGGTTCTCCCGAATAGGTGTGAACTGGCTGAATCCCACCACTGGTTAAGTGTAGAAGTGACCTAGGTTTATGTCTATGTAGATTCTCAGTCATCCAGATTATGGTTCCCATTTCACTTCTCATCCAAGAAGTGTCTTCAGAAGTGGATGAGAATCAAAACGTCTTTGAGGAAAAACAAAGGAAGTCCTGTTGGCTCTTCATAAAGTACCTTTAAGACAACCTAAGCTTATATTTTAAGCATCATTGCCTAACTTTTAGCTCTCTAAATGTGCAATGAAAGCTGATAAGATTGAATAATGACAAGCAACTAAGATAAAAAAAAACTTGGATAACCTGTTCAGTAAATGAAATTAAACAATTGTACTGGTCCCTTATCGTTCTAATATATTAATGGTGAATATCAATGTCACAATGTCACAGAGTTCTTTTTAAACTGGAAGAGTGTTTTGCTTTGCAAAGATGACAATAGATAGAAAATAAGACAGTGGAGTTTTTTATGCTTTTTACTATTTATAGCGAAACAATTTACAACAGCATTGTGCAATACAATTCTGGTGTTATATTTCTTCCTAAGCCTCCCTCCTAGAAATATCTCCTTCTAGCAATCCTGTTTCTTCCCCCTTTTGGAGAGTTTATGAAGAAGAAAGAGAGTGAAAAAAAAAAGGAATGGACTGGATTTATACTGTAGTGCTCTTACCACAGAATGACTTGCTTCTTGATCTGCTCAATCAAACACCTAGTGCTTTTCCACTCAGGGAAGAACCTGTCTTGGGGTCTTTTGCCCAGTCCTTTCTTAGAGACCACGGCTTTGCCAATGTCCGACAATATCCTCCTTCCCATTTTGGGTCTTATGTGAAGATGCTATCTGCAGCCCTCCAGGTTCTTACCATTTGGGTGGAGCTTTGTTCCTCTGGGTCTTCACTTTCCTTTTTCAGAGAAGTCAATCAATGACCTTACTTCTCCCTTCCAGATCAGGAATCAACCATTGCTCTTCATGCTTAATTTCTCTCTCCAATTACCTGTTCACCGCGTATAGACTTTTCCTCCTCTGCTTCTCTTTTTCTAATTTTAGGTCAGATACGCAGCAACTGAGAAGGTGGGTGTCTCTTCTGGGCTTTAGACCCCAACACCTATAGTATATACCAGACTGGGCCAATGGGACTGCAATCTCTACAACTTCGCCCAACATGGTCTGGCTAGCAGTCAGGTCAGCTCATCACTGCTTGTGACAACGCAGTTGCTCTTCAAGACAATAAGACCTAGGTATTTGCAAGACCGCCTCCTACCAAACACCTCGCTCCAACCAGTCCGCTCCCACAGAGAGGGCCTCCTCAAAGTGCTGTCGGCCAGTCAATGCCGGCTGGCGACCCCTAGGGGGAGAGCCTTCTCTGTGGCAGCTCCTGCCCTCTGGAATGACCTACCCCCTGACCTACGTACAACCACGGACCTGCGCCTTTTTCGCCAAGCCCTGAAAACCCATCTATTTCGTGCAGCCAGTCTGGCGTAGTTTTTAATTTGGTTTTATTAGGGGTTTTATAAGGTATTTTAGAGCAGGCCCATTGTTTAATTGAGTTTTAGAATTTTTAGCATATTTATTGAATTATTGGATGTTTTATTGTGGTTTTTTATTATTGCTGGTTCACCGCCCTAAGTCCCGCAAGGGAGAAAGGGCGGTATACAAATGTAATTAATTAAATAAATAAATAAATAAATAAATCTCCACCTACCAGCTCAGACTGGCTAAAGATGATGGAGGCTGGGAGAAAGAAGTATTTCTTAAATGCCATTAACATCACTAAATGTGCCAAGTTTGCTGGCATATCATTTTACCAATGAGCATCTGGGAAACTGCAAATGCAGCCGGCTGATTATGCCATCTATGAACGCTCATATTTAAAGAAAGCCACACCACACCCACTTCATTTCCTAAAGTCTCTATCAAGCTTTTAACAACTTCCTACACATTTGCCCTGCATATTCCTGTTGCTATGGGGCAAAAAAAGAGACAAAGCAAGGCTAACTATATATACTATTTATGATGATGCAGCAACTTTTGAAGCCTATGTTCTATGATTTCCCATTTGTATTTTTTAATACAACAAAATATATTAACTATGGAAATGGATGCTTTTCAGCTGTGTCAAAAGTATCTCACAGAATTCTTAACCACCATAGCCATTTTTGGAATTATATTCCCAGCATAGCTGGAGAAGACTGCATTTGACTTAGATACAATGACATTACATTTCACCCGGCTGGGATCAATATGTGTATCAGATTAAAAACACACAGGCATTTTCAAACTTCATGCTAAGAAATAGAGCCTCTTTCATCAACTCTGTGCATTTTTACTTTGATGCTTCCTCAAATTTCACATTAAGAATGAATTTTGTATTCTTTTTTCTCCAATACATTGATGAAGCAATGGTAAATGTTCAGTGATTTCATTATTTTCCCATCTGCTTCACAATTTTCCTTAAGGAGATAATCAGTGACCATTTAGTGCAGGCCATGAGGTATGGCCAAATGCACATAACCCAATTTGGAAACATCCAAGTATTAAACTTTTTTAAAAAATTATTTTAAATCTCTTGGAGGTAGCATGCTTCCAAATGAATTTGAAACATGCCTTCTGCAACTTCTATTATTTAATTTAAATAAAACTTTATTTAAAACATTATAGACTTCTAAACTTCCAGCAGCTTTTGATCACTATATCCCCCTGGAAAAACTACCCAAGAGCACTGTGTTCCAGATATTCCATTCACTTGACTTGAATTAAATAGCGAATCCCCAAAGTCTGTTTCTGCTTGAATTCATGCCGCATTTTATCTCCAATAATTTTAGTAGCCCATCATGGGAAACTTCACGAAGTATCTGCTATAGTGAGAGTGTTCAGTGCTAATATGTGTTTATCACAGAACTACCTGATAGAAGTAGCTTCTTATAGCTACTGATTTAGGAGGCTAAAATGGCCAGCTGAGCTAGCTGAGGTCACTCATCGTCTTTAGCAAAAGCCAAATGTATTTTACTTTAGTATAATGTATAAATTAAGCCTTGATGCGCTGCATGTTTTGTCTCTGTATGTATGCCTTTCAGTCAATGCTACCTCCTAGCTTACTTCCTGGACAAGTCCCTACAGTTTTCTTGGCAAGATTTTCAGAAGCGATTTGTCATGGCGTTCTTCTTTCTAGAGATAAACACAAGTGACTGGCCCAAAGTCACCCAGTTGGCTTTGTGCTGAAAGGAGGACTAGAACTCATAATGTCTGTTTCTACTTTGGTGCCTTAATTCCATCACCATCTTTTCTTTTTGTTGTTGAATTATATTGTTTATGTTTTGTCGCCAGTCATGGCATGAACTGTTATAGAAAAGAGTATAAATTGGCATGAAAAAACTACCAACTGGGCTTTGGGCCAGTCTCTCAGCCTAACTCATCTCACAAGATTGTTTTTGTGGGGAAAATAGGAGGAGGGAGGAGTATTGGTGTATTCACTCCCTTGAGCTATATATGAAAAAAAATATGATGGGATAAAAATCTATATGAAAAAAACCAAAAATACACAAAATGAATTCCCAAGGCCTTCATTTCTCAAAACCTGCTTGAGGAGAATGCATTAAATCAAAAGAAAAATCATTATAGCATTTACTCAAAAGCCGTGTTTACATTATGGAGCTAAGCTTCAATGAGAATTGCCTCATTTTCATTTAGGGCGGATTCACTTCTTACAGTTCAGATTATAATGGTTTTGTTAAATGAGTCATAACTTTAAAAGACAGAGTGAACTCTGTACTGCAAAAGGTTCCCAGGAATCTGCAAAAATAAGCATGAGAAGAAACAAATATGTTCCCCTTGCCAATATTTAATGATAAACTTGAGAGATGGCTAGATTGTCAAGTTAAGTTAGGCCAACTTTCTCCATCAAGATCTGAATGAAAAGAAAGAACAGGTAGGACAATAACTAAATTCAACATATCCAATCTCTAAGAGTAGAAACCAAGCCAATTCCTTGAAATTTACTTTGTCCATGCGGTCCTGTTCCACACCAAACTTCCCTCCGTAGCCATGGGAAGCTTGGGGTCCTGATTCAAGCTCTTTCTCCTTGAGGGACCGATGCTCTTGGAATACATTTTCTCGAAGTTGATGAATGCTTTGGAAGGGAAGCAAACAAACGAATAGTATTATAAGAATAATCCTAATTCTTATATCCAAAACACACAATTATCTGGTCTCTTATATGTATCCTATATGCTCCCAGAAATCCATGGGCCCTTAAAGAAAGAAAGCACAAATAGTTGCCACCTCACAACCAGAAGGACAATGTTAACTGGGTGTAGCTTTGCCTTATTCCGACATCCCATTCTTGGTTACAATAATTGAACAATCCATAAAGTAAAACCAATAATGATAATATACCACAGGAAAAGTCATATGGAACAGCTTAATTGAAATTTATATCCTTTAAACAGACTTGACTTTATTGAGATTTCTCCTATGTCTAATTTTATTGTGTTTCTCTTAGTTTTTTTTCAGTTTTGTTTTTGAACTTTAATTCAACCTTTAAATCATCCTGCTTCCACATGAATTTAAATTATTCATGTGCAAGCAGGATGATTTAAAGGTTGATACATGACACAATTCTAGATATATTATTAGCTTGAAGTATGTAAAGGAGACCTCGGTTCTACTATTCACCTAATAAATCTAATAATAAATTACTTTCTCTGCAGACTCATCATATTTGTCAATGAGGACACAGATGCTCAGAAAAGGATTTCAAGCCATTGAATTTTTAAAAATCCACAAGCATTTTGGCTTTCTTCCAATTCCCAGGGATATGAAATACAGATATATTATTCAAAGGAGTTTGTCTTAACTAGAACAGAGATACTGTGACAGTTAAAACATTTAAAAAATTGTGTTTCTCATACATTGTTAGAATTAGGTGATTGCTACATTTTTTTCCCAAAATATTTTTTGAAGTAAGTACAGTAGAAAAATAGGTTTATTAACTTGTCATATTCCCAAACTTTATGGAGGAAACTATAATGAATGCTTTCATAATTTTTAGGCTGACATTCAAAAGTGGTTAATTACTTGAAAACACCTTTAACTTCTATTATATTGATCTTCAATTCTTTCTCTAGATGTTTCCTAACCATGACCATTTCCAGGTGTGCTCACTCAAACTCCCAGAATTCTCATCAATGGCTGTGCTAATGGCAGCATTCTGGGATTTGAAGTCTACACACCTGGAAATGGCTAAGTTTCTCTACCTCAGAAACTTTAAGATGAGTGGACTTCACCCCACCCCCCACTTACCACACACACATCTTAAAATTGCTGAGGTTAAGAAACACTGCTCTGGATCACTGCAATTCAGACATTCCTGAGGTAATGTACCAATATTTAGGGGCTGTATTTATTTCCCAAAAAACCCTGCAAGATCAACCAGGGAATAGCTGGGTTGACATCATTTAGATTTTAGAAGAACCAAAGATTCTATAGCTCCCAAGAAGGTTTTATTTCTGGAGTGGATTATTTTGCACAGCCTTCATGGAAATGCTTTTTCTCTCATCCAAGAAGAGCTCACAACTTAGTAGTAACTGTAACGATGATAGTATAAACAGGATAAAGATAACAGTTGAGCAATATCTATGGCAAATATAGGGACAGGCTGAGCTGATATTTATGTAATCGAGTTCAGTCATTAACCATCTGTCATGAATAGGTTTCAGGACATGCATTTCTTCCGTAGATATAGCAAGTTTTCTGTCAGGACTTATTCCAAAGCTAAGACATAGACATGACAGTATTGACTGTTCCTGTACTTATTGCTAACTCTATATCCAACAATTCTTGGCCATCATCAAGCCCAAATTCAGAGGTCTAACCTCTAGAGCACTACTGCTCTAGAAGAGTACTCCATAACCAGACCTTTTAAATGCACTGGGGCTACCACTCCACAAACTCCTAGCTGTCCTTGCTCACCAATTATTCTAGGAATTATAGCTAAAACTACCACTGGAAATCAGCAAATATAACGGTATATACATATATATATTTTAAAAATAATTTTACTTGATATGTTCCTGGTGACCAGATCCTTGGACAGTTTTAGCACCCCAGCGCTGTTCTTTTTCACTTACATCATTCTGTAAAGTACATTGAAAAAGAGGTTTTATTACGACAGTTGAACCCAGGTTTTAAGCAAGCTCCATCATTTTATTTCCCTGCCACTACTGAATTTGGTCAATTCATTAGACCAAGGACTTCATGTTGTGGACACACCCGTATTTAAGGAAACCTAAAGCAGAATCCCCACATCCTTAGACACACACACACATATCCTCCCAACAGTTTCTAAACTGTGAGTTAATAAGCTCCTTCGATTGTCCCAGTTTCAACTGTAAAAGTGAATTTTTAAAGATAATTCTTAAATGTAGTTCAAAATTGTACCACAAAGTCAGGATCTGTCTCCCAATCATCAGCACCATCATCCTGGCTCAGACTGATGCTGTGGCCTGCCGATGCTTTCCACATCTGTAACAGCAGAAGATGTATGAACAACATTAAGTAAAGGTTCAAGGCTTTTTTTTAAACCACCCATTTACCACCATACCAAATGGCTTTTAGTTCCACAGAATCACACTGTATTTCAGGGATTAGGTGCAACCAATAATGCTAATTTTGCCAAATTATTACAAGAAAATTCTCATATTAATTTTGGAAAGAGGATATGGCTTCCTCTAGCTATTATTCAACTTCTAAGCATAATTCCTGCCAGCACTTCAAGGAATATCAATACTTGTGCAATTCCCTCGTTTTTGAAAAGCACATTGAAAATATAAAAAGATATTTATCTGAAAAAACACTTTATAGGCCCTTCTTGTTTAGTAATTCATTTCTAAATATTTACTACTAGACAACTTTTCATTTCTACCATTACAAGTCTAAAAAAAGGGATTAGGTCAGCTATTCTGCATATTTTATACTAATGAACTTCCACTACAACAGAACTTACCATGCTATTAAGCAAAGCTTTAACAAGGACACTAATACAATGTTTCTATTCAAACATAACTGAAGATGTACCAAAATCCCACAAAGTTGATTTATGACATCAAAATATTATCTCACAAATGTCATCAACAGAAATAAGATTGTGGCCTTTCCTGTATATAGCCAAGATAAAATCCCAGTGAATTTTCTGCAGTTTATTTCAAAGAAAAAAATGTAGGATTAAGTGGCAGCAAATTTAAATGTAGCCTTCAGAGCTCCAACCCAAAATCAGAGGTGCTGAATTGTAGTATTTTCAGCTTCTGTTCCATTCTAGGCTTCAGTTTCATACTGAAGAAAGGCTGAAGGTTCTGCTCCAACAACAGTTCTTCCAATGTGGTTAGCAGTGCAAAGGCTTACATTTCCTTTACTGTATGTACCCTTAGTTTTTCCAGCTAATTTCTTTCCATCTATTTTACAGTAGGCTGGACAGAGCTTTTCCATGTCATACAAGTCACCAGTGACATAGCAGTTTGGGGAAAGGGGAGGGGGGCAATGGAAAGCTCAGAAAACTCAAGTGCTGCTACAATTACTATGAGTAATACTAGACCAGTGGTAGTCAACCTTGTCCCAACCGCCCATTAGTGGGCGTTCCAGCTTTCATGGTGGGCAGTAGGGGTTTTGTCCCATACTGAAGCATTTTCTTTCTTTTTATTTAATTGACTTCCCTACTTTATAAATCACCAATTTTCTAACCGGTGGACGGTTAGAAAATTTTACTACTAACAGAGATACAAAAGTGGGTGGTAGGTGTAAAAAGGTTGACTACCTCTGTACTAGACCAACAATCAAGCAGTAAATATCCTAATAGAGGAACTATCAACTTAGACAATCAAACAGTAAACAACAGCCTAATCAAGGAACTACCAAGAGGAACACAACACTGACAGGGCAGATCACTGAACGAAATTCAGAAACCACCAGAGAACTCCGCAAAGAAAGGAGAATAGCTCTGCGATTTGTAGAATTATATTTGGGAAAAGAGATAAATACCATAGGCAAATTAATTCAAGTTATCTAGCAGTTATAATTCCTAACAGATCTGTAATATAAGAGAAGTATATGGACAGGAATCCCCATATTTAAGGAGAAGATTCCAAGAGAAATTTAATCTTTTTCAGTAAACTCACTTTCATAATGGTCATCGTGACATGTTACTGCAAGTATTACAGGAAATCTCTCCTGTATCACTTGAGTTAATCATTTGAGTCTGAGGTATGCACTGATTGTATAGCTAAGCTGCAACTGGTTCTGTGCTTTTAAAGCAGCCTGGCATGCAGACTGAAGCTGATAAAGCTAAATATACTGATCTAAATTATTTAAGAAAATTTCCCCAAATCTAGGCAGTGTGAACATTTCAGAAGTAGTCTTAATTCACTACAATTAACCCAAATGTGTGGCTTAATTGAAGAAACCAAGGATTCTATGTTCAACCATAGATACTCCCTGGGTATATTACACCAGCTACTACTCTCTCTTAACCCAACTCACTTCAGAGGGATCGTGGAAGGGAATAATGGGAGGATAGGAGCCTCCACTGTTGCGAGCCTCAGCTCCTAAACAAAGTCAGATACAAACTGAACAAAAGATTGAGCTGTCCAAGCTCAAAACATTTGCAAAACTTTTCCTCTCTTGCAAACACCTTCTCTCAGTACCTTCCCTTTTCAATGTGGCCAGTGTTACCAACAATCCAAACTATCCAAAATTGTCAAGTGCAAATAACTATGCACATTTGTTAAGTTCAATGCACAGAAGAGTTTATTACTGCTACCTAAACAGAAGACTCTAGCTAACCAACGGTCAAAGTTAAATTGGTGCTAGATGAGGGTCAACACAATTCAAGAGAGGCTGTAGTCACTTGTGACAACACAAAAACTCCAAGCTGATAACACATTTAATAAAAAGCACTGGGAACAACATGATAGAATGTTTCAGTATCTAAGGAACTTCCATAAAGCCTCTGAAAGCAGAAGAAGCAGCAATGGATGGAAACTAATCAGGACAGAACCCACCTAGAACTAAGGAGAAATTTCCTGACAGAACAATTCAACAGTGGAATTACTTGCCTTCAGAAATTGTGGGTGCTCCAACATTGCAGGTTTTAAAAAAGAAATTAGACAATCATTTGTCTGAAATGGGATAGGGTTTCATAACAACCTGTTCCTAACTTTACTTTTCAAGTTTTCCAGTGGTGCACTCATCACTACTGTAACTGAATCCATCCACCTTGCTTAGTTTCCTTGCTTAACGGAAATTTTATTCTCCTGACAACTTCCTGTGCTTCTTCCAAATCAGATTTCAATGATTCCTCTCTAGACAAATTTAGAGAAGGAAGCAAAAGACAAATATAATGATTCCATTTTCAGTTTCATTAGCAAAACCTTCAATCAATGGACCAACACTAGATGACTTTTACTCCAGAGCAAAAACTTTCCAAAAAGAGAGATTTGACAGGCGTTATTTACCTTGACAATACTGTTTGTGCTCTGAGAAAGAACGCACAAGAAGATGGAAAGTTAAATGGAACTAAGATGACATATGGCAAACTAAGGACAAACACTTCTGATGGACCAGATTATTTTGAAAGTCAGCTCCAGATGGATGTGGGCCAAAATGGGAGGTGGCAGCTAACCTTCATGCTGGCTTCTTCTTGTGAAATTAAGAGAAATGCTTTGCTTCCCTTGGTGCTCAGCCAGCTAATGTACATAATCCTGCTGTTATTTCTAATAGAAGGACAGAGGGATATAATTGAACGTAATTAGGGAAAATTATCAAATGTTTGGATTTTGCATTACAATGTCGGATTTACAAAAATGGATCAGAAGAATCATGAGGTCAGAAATATCCAAGTACTAAAAAACATTAAAATATTAAAAATGAACTCAAACTAATATAATATAGTTATGGCAACAGAAAGCTCAGCATAGAGCAATTTCAAACATGGGGGGAGGGGGAAGGCCCTGACCCCACAGCTGTGATGATTTCGAACTCTCTCTTATTATCATCCAATTCTAATGACTGAAATATGTTAAAATTCAAACTTGCAAATGTAATTTACACCCTTTTGACCTTGTTAAGCTCAAAGGAATCTATAATCAATTGGAGTTCTTTAAAGAAAAAAATGACATTTAAGATTAAAAAACACACAAACATGCTTATCAAATCTAATATGGTTATTAAGGAAGAGTCCATCACCAATGGACTAGGAGAGAGAAAAAGAATTGTAAGATATACTGTATATGTCTAGATTGTTGATAGAGGATAGAGAGCAGAGGATGGACTGACAGACAGATGATAGATAATTTCATACAAGAATAAAATGTCTTGTCAAGTGAAAAAAAAGCTTCAATAGCAGATGAATAATTAATGTTTCAGCAGAGGTCATAATTATTGCATCCCACATTCAGTACCCTAGTTCTTAAGTATTACTGGAAATATAATTTTAAAAATACTGGTAATTGGGTAATATCAAATAGCAATATCTAATATCTAGGTGGGCTTTTTACACACATTGGAAATTTCCTCTATAATAGTTCCATACATTTCAAAAATTTTCTAGATATGCCTCAAACCTCTTGAGCAATCTTGGGTATGCCAATAAGATCTTCAAGCAAGAAACTGCCAATGTCACCATTGGAGATAATCTATTCTTACATTGGCAGTAAGAAATGACCGGGAACAATCAGTGAATCCCTACATAGCCACAAGCAAACTAGGTCCAACCCCACTTGAGTGTCATTGACTCTAATTTTAAGCAGGTGCTGACCATTAGTGGAGAAGATGCATGTATGTAAATATTATTATAGGCTTTTAGCAATAAAACAGTTTAATTGAACCTTCACATGTAAAGATTATGCCTGACAATACATTTCTGGGATAAGAAAAGCAAGAAAGAGAATATAGTTTTTTGTGCTATCTTGGTTGACTGATTTAAAACTCATTGTATTATAGCTTTAAAATGTCAGTCACATAAAGAGTAAGTAATCTTTGTGTGTGGGTTCACGCACATGTAGTATCATGAAAAATAAATTAATCCCCAGATATTAAATAATGCATTGACAGGAAATTATTCTTCATAAAGAAAATGTTTCTCATCTTGCATCAATGGAAATATGGAAAAAAGGTAATTTG
>JAPKID020001816.1:0-14202 GCA_026931265.2 Tropidonophis doriae
TGCGCTGGCCCTTCCCTTTTTGTTCCTTGTATACTGGTATAACCTCTGAGAAGATAAGCCTACAACCTGTACTACTAAGTTCGTACCCCAAACTCTGGAAATCATTCTGCACAGAAAGTACATCTTTTTGGGACAGATCATTTGTGCCAAGATGTATAATAGTGTCAACTTCACAGTCCTTACTTGCATTCTTGACTATCTTAAGAATACGCCTCTTGTCTCTGCTGACTGTGGCACCAGGTAGACACCTGACCTCTTTCAGAACCTCCATATCCTTTCCTAAGTTTACATCCCTTACGATTGAGTCACCAACCAGAAGATGACTTCTCTTTTTGGATACCTTGCTCTTCTTGCGTGACTGATGCGTAAATCATATTTTTGACTGATGCGTAAATCACATTTTTCAGTACCATTGTAACTTTGAATGGTTACTAAATGCATTGCAAGTCAAGAATTACTGTACTCAAGTGCTGCTCAGGGACGGTGTGCATGTCTCAACTTAGAAATACTCAGAATTTGAGCTTGAAAAACTTCTAGAATGAACAAAACAGCCACTCTGAATATAAACCAACTGTTTCAATTACAAGTCTGAATTCAAAATGTTTCCCACAGCCCCACTGCTTATTTACTACAAATATTTTTTTATTTAAATATAGCCATATAAAAATGCCTACAGTTATCAGAGTACAGTAGTAGTCAGAACAGTATAATATCATGGAAGATTATATTGTTAAGATTTAAGGTTAAATAAAGTTTCTAAAATAATACTTAAGCAAACACATTTGCAAGAAAAGAAATGAGAACGACGACTAAAAAACTGGACAGACTTCCTAAGCAGACTTGTATTCATTACTCTTTTCCCAAGCCAAATAGACTCTGCCTATCTCAAATCATGGTTTACAGGCTGTACAAATATCTTTTTTCTTTTTGTTTATAATTTCACAGGCAACAATCATAAGCATTTAATAAGGTTCTGATGGGCTGACATGGCTTAGAACAGGGGTCTGCAAAGTTGGCTCTTTGAAGACTGGTGGACTTCAACTCCCAGGATTCCCCAGCCAGCCTAGCTAGATGGGGAATTCTGGGAGTTGAAGACCACAAATCTTACAAATTGCTAACAATGAGAAACACTGCACTAGTGCATAATGATACTATTGGCATGCATGACATGTAAAAAGTATTCTTTTCATCAAATATTAATTTTAAAAAATATCACAAAGTCTACTGATCCCTTTTCGAAATATTGTTAACACTCATACTTATCACACATCACAACATCACTGAAAGCTATAACATGAACAGTTAGATACTTTTTTAAAAAAATCCTAACTTCTTTGTAGCTTCACATTTGAACTTACATACCAATAAACCTGTTCAACTGTAATACTAGACTCTTCTCCACATCTCAGGTGACACATTCATTTATACACCTTTTTCTTCTCAATAAAAGGTGCAGAATTCTTTACTGTACTTTGTCGCGAATATTTTGGCTTGCTCTACACAAACTAAACTTGAAGGACATACAAGATTCTGATTACTTTTGAACTCCTTTCTGCACTATGTCACAACATTCCCCACTTTTAATTTTTTTAAACTTTTATTTAAAACAAAGTTATGTTTTAATGTTTTCTATTGTCGCTTTTACCTTGTAAGCCATCTAGAACAGGGGTCTCCAAACTTGGCAAACCTGTCTGAGGGATTCTGGAAGGTGAAGTCCACAAGTCTTAAAGTTGCCAAGGTTGGAGACCCCTGCTCTAGAGGGCGAGATAAGAATGAGATAGATAGATAGATAGATAGATAGATAGATAGATAGATAGATAGATAGATAGATAGATAGATAGATAGATAGATAGAACATACATTGTCACTACAGCTTAATTATAGCTTATTTAACTTGATTAGGAATTAATTTGGTTTCCAGATAGATTTCTTTTTTTGCAGCCTGCATCTAGCAATACTGAGCTAGTATTAAGACTTTCATCCTCTATTTCTGATTAAAACCATGGGACTTCTAACAATATTTTAAGGCCGTATTTCCATGGGCAAAGAGAGAGATGAAAGCTCACTTGCAAAATATTTACTCTGTTTCTCTGTGATTTAAAAGTGCAATTCAAAGCAGGAACGTTAAGAAAAGAAAAAAGAAAATTACCTAGCCTGAACTTGCATTATTTGCTTCCTTACTCTTGTGCCTTTCCTCTGATCTACAAGCCTTCGGGTGGAATTATGACTGTGTACCAGTTAAAATACTAATGTTGCAAATTGTTAGCCTGTATGTCAGGCATTGAATACTAAAGACAAATCCAAATCAAAGTCAGCTTGGCATCCTTCGCCTCCCTTAAGAATCTGTCCTTAGGATAAGTAAGATAATTGACTCCATCAGAGTCTGCTTTATGTCTCTGTAAAACAGAGATTCAGATATCCTTTAAAAACACCTCCACAAAAGTCCACATTCTGGATAGAGTGGACCTCTGGTTTGAAAGAGGGGTCCCTACGTTAAAATTGAATAGTCCTCTCTCAATGGAGGGGGAGGGTACTATACCACCTATCCCATATCTACAACACGTTCTGCATTTCTAAGAATGTTCCACACCCATTTGTACTTTGATTCAGGTGACCCTGAAGCACAGGTGAGATTCAATTTTTTTTTACTACCGGTTCTGTGGGTGTGGCTTGGTGGACATGGCAGGGAAAGGATACTGCAAAATCTCCATTCCCTCCCAATCAGTTGGGACTCGGGAGGCAGAGAATAGATGGGGTGGGGCCAGTCAAAGATGGTATTTATCAGTTCTCCGAACTACTCAAAATTTCTGCTACTGGTTCTCCAGAACTGGCCAGAACCTGCTGAATACCACCTCTGTCCTGAAGGTATAGATAAACCCCAGTGAGTGACCTCAATAATTTCCATATTTTGGACAGAGAAGATGGCTGGTTTGAAAGAGGGGTCAGTGATTAGGATTAGGATTTATTGGATTTACATGCCGCCCTTCTCCCAAAGGACTCAGGGCGGCGTACAACATAAAAAACATATTACAAAAGTTTTTTTAAAAGATTAAATAGTAAATCCAATAACCAATTGACAATTTACAATTGAATTTAAAATTAAATTAAAATTAACAATTAAAATTAATAGTTTATTTTATTCAGGCCAGGCCGGCTTGCTGGAAAAGCCAGCTTTTTAGGGCATGCCGGAAGGAAGGGAGGTCGGGAATTATGCAAAGCTCCGGGGTAGCTCATTCCAAAGGGAAGGCGCCCCCACAGAGAAGGCTCTCCCCCTGGGGGTTGCCAGCCGACACTGTCTGGCTGACGGCACCCTAAGGAGGCCAACTCTGTGGGATCATACTGGATGATGGGAGGCTACCGGTGGCAGTAGGTGGTCTCGCAAGTAACCTGGGCCTAAGCCATGGAGTGCTTTGAAGGTCATAATTAATACCTTGAATCGCACCCGGAAAGCAACTGGCAACCAGTGCAGGCCGCCTAAAAGGGGTGTAACATGGAAGTACCTAGGTACCCCCATGATAACCAACGCAGCCGCATTCTGGACCAGTTGAAGCCTCTGGGTGCTCTTCAAGGGCAGCCCCATGTAGAGAGTGTTACAGTAGTCCAGGTGAGAAAGGGCAAGGGCATGAGTGACTGTACACAGGGCATCCTGATCCAGAAAGGGGCGCAACTGACGTACCAGGTGAACCTGGTAAAAGGCCCCCCTGGTCACAGCTGTCAGATGTTCTTCTACGATAAGCTGCATATCCAGGAGGACTCCCAGATTGCGGGCCCTCTCTGAGGGGGGTAAAATTTCTCCCCCTATCACCAAACTTGGGACCAGGTGGACAAATCGGGATGATGGGAACCACAGCCACTCAGTCTTGGAGGTATTGAGCCTGAGCCTGTTCCTCCCCATCCAGCCTCCAGGTATTGGGACATCATGTTGATGGTATTGTTGGGGGGTTTGGGGTAGAGATGAAAGGTTGGGTATCATCAGCATATTGATGATACTGTACCCCAAAACCATGGATGATCTCGCCCAGCGGTTTCATATATATGTTGAACAGGAGAGGCGAAAGAACCGACCCCTGGGGCACCCCTCAAGTGAGGAGCACAAACTGCAATTGATCCAACAGGTAGGAGGAGAACCACTGCAAAACAGTGCCCCTCTTCCCAACCTCCCAAGTCGTCGCGGTAGGATACCTACTGCGCAGTAGGATTCAGGAAAAGTCCCAAGCTTTATTAGGAACCTTTCAGGGTCCATCAGGTGCTTGGGGAGGAACCATCTAGTTGGTTCCACCTCCCTGTGGTGAAGGGTAGCAATCTGGAAATTGAGCCTAATGAGGAAATGATCTGACCTTGACAAGGGTTACATAGAAATATCCCCTAAATCTAGATCATTCATCCACTATCCAGAGACAAAAATCAGGTCGAGCATGTGTCCTCTATTATGAATGGGGTCTTGAATTAACTAAAGCCATCTGTGTCAAAGTTGAACAGCCCTCTCTCAACAGAGGGGGAGGGATACAACATCACCTATTTCCAATCTACAACACAGTCCTTTCAACAGTTCCAAGAAGGCTCCACCACTCATTTGACCCCCCGATGACACAGATAAACCTCCAGTTGACCTTAACAACCTTCTAAAAGAATGCAAATGACCATGTGTCTGCAAGTATAAATCCTTCCATTCCTTACCATCCAGTCAGAGCTAAAGAACCTTGGATGAGAAGCAAAATGTCTTCAAAAAACCCCCAGAAATTCCAGTTGTCTTTTGAAAAAAGCACCTTTGGAAAAAGCACATAGACACTTTTTTAAAAACTGGTGTTACATATGCAGTCATCTGGGTAACAATAATGCAAATAATCTACTTTCTTTTGGTATAAGCTCTTACCACTCACTTTGTTGTCTAAGTTTTCTGAGTGCAATCATTTCTTGTCCATCATGGAAAACAACTGCAGCGAGGTGTCAAGATTTGATGGTGTCTGTTTACAAACTTGGAGGATAATTATACTCCCTGGTCTTAATGGCTTCTCTTATTGATGCTCTGCTGACATGTTTTTAAGCAGTATTTGGTGATTGTAAATACTTAATGGTACCGATTCCCCACTCATTATCATATGTTTGCATTTGATTTGCCTGATTGCTGCAGGTGGAGACAATAGGGGATGCATACTGTGTGGCGGCTGGGCTCCACAGGAAGAACCTGAATCATGCAAAGGCAATTGCCCTCATGGCCCTGAAGATGATGGAGCTGTCGGAGGAGGTACTCACACCAGATGGAAGACCAATTAAGGTACCTTCTTTTCTATATATTTGCAGCAGTTTGTCGAACAAAAAGAGCAGCCTATGCTTGCTAACATAATGACTAATGTATCTAAAGTTACCGTCTTGGTAGAAAAGGTGAGTGGTAGGATGAGCATGATGGTCTTGGATAATATCCCACTTAAGTACTTACTCAGGCATTGGTAAGGCATTGGCAAAGGGTTGAGAAGAGATTTGGTGGCACAACGGTTAGAATGTAGTACTTGCAGGCTTCTTTGGCTGACTTCCGGCTGCCAGCTGTTCAGCAGTTCAGTTCTCACCAGCTCAAAGTTGATTCAGCTTTCCATCGTTGCAAGGTGGGTAAAATGAGGACCCAGATTGTTGGGGGAAATATGCTGACTCTGTAAAGTGCTTAGAGAGGACTGCAGATCTCTGTGAAGTGGAATATTAGTCTAAGTGCTAGTGCTAGAAACCAATTATGTTTTCCTTGCTGATTTCTGATTGTCTGCTGTTGAAATAGTTGGAGTCCATGATACTGTTTTAACTTCCTAGACCTATGATGGAAACCTTTGGGCATGCATGGCACAGGTGGCATATGGAGCCATATTTTCTAGTATGCCAGCAATCAACTCCGGCACGCCAGCTGATTTTCAGCCTTCCGGAGGGCCAAGGGAGGCAATTTTTGCCCTCCCCAGGCTTCAGGAAAGTCTCCGTAGGCTGGGGAGGGCGAAAAACAGGCCCAATGGCTGATTCAGCCCCTCTCACTCCCTCTCCTAGTCACTCCTTGCCTGAGAAGGCAAGGGAACGAACTTCCGGTTGGCCCATTGGGTCCGTTTTTCGCTCTCCTCAGCCTGCGGAGGCCTCCGGGACGGCATGGGAGTCTGTTTTCGCTCTCCGGCGGCTTCAAGAAAGCCTCTGGAGCCTGGGGAGGGTGGTGCATGCATGCGTAGGGGGGGGTGCGTATGTGAAGGTGGGTGGGAGGATTGAATTGGTGTGGGCACACATAGGTGCATGATAGTGCACACACACACAATTATGGCACGCCATAAGAAAAAGGTTCACCATCACGGTCCTAGACCCATCATCCATAGGCAACACGTAGCTTCTTAGTTATCTTTTTGTTTGGTAATTGGAGGACTCTGAGATTCAGATCTTCAGCAGCAAATTATCAGGTAAACAAAACCCTGATTTCCCCATTGTGTCTACATTTTTGGAGAAGTTACAGCCCAAGGCTGGAAACCAGGAGACTGTGAGCTCTAGTGTCACTTTAGGCATGAAAGATATCTGGGTGACTACAGTCTCTCAGCCCAACTCACAGGTTTGATGTTGTAGAGAAAATAGGAAAAGGAAGCATTATTATGGATGCCTAAGGACACCCTCCGGGTTGAAGAGATAGGCAGGATATTTCTCAATGCCATTTGCAGGGAATCATAAGCAGGTGAAGACATCTGCTTGGGAAGACCCTGAAGCAAATGGGGAGCCACTATGTGAGACAGAATGCTGAACTGGATGGGCTGTGGCCTGATCCAGCAAGGCTATTCTTATGTTCTTATGTCTTTTTATGTATACTGAGACCATATGCACCAAAGACAAATTCCTTGTGTGTCCAATTACACTGGGTCAATAAAAAATTATGTTCTGTTCTGTTGTATTCTGGTATGGAGAGAGCTATTTGTCTGTTCTCTGTATCATTTCCATATAAATATTCTCTATTAGGCCATTCCATTCCACTTTCTCATTTTTCCAAAATGCTTTTCATTTGATTTAAGTACATACTTAAATAGAGCCTCAAAATGTACTCTGATGCTTTGAGCCAAGAACTGTTCTGGAATATTCAAAAAATATATAAATCAATTTAAATTAAATTGTGATAGACATGTAAGTCAAAACACCCAGAGGTCAAGTATTCACTCATTATTCAGGCATGTTTTGGTAGCTATGATTTTTTTTTTTAACTCATCGGATTTCCCAGCAACACAAGGAGACAAATTATCAATTCCTTCTAAATGAATTTCAACTTTTATTCTCACTCAATCTGAAACAAAATTAAAATCATTTTCATAATTAAGCTCTAATAACGTTTATGTGCTGAACAGAAAAGAGGCAAAGGACATGATTTGAAAAAATCCGTCTTTCAAATGCAGAAACACCTACACATTCTTAGATAAAAAATCTTTACATGCTGAATTCTGGTGAACAGAGAAAAAAATGATAGGGTGGTCAAGATAATCCTGTACAACAGGATTCCTTAACAAGAAAAATGAGCTAGTGACGTACTAACTTGTAATTAGTTTCAAAAACTTGTTATACTTTCCAGCAAATGTAAGGTTTTTTTAATGGTTGCCAATGACAGAGACAGAAGGTGCACTACAGTACTGTAATCACTCTCATTTCAACAGAGTTTGCATTGGGTTCTCTACAAAATCAAAATAGAGACGATGTTCACTTACTATACTAAATTATAACGTGACTGTTTCAGTTTTAGTGTGTATGAACCCAGCCACTGCATCTTATACATACTAGCTAAACAGGTTGCATGAAACCAATTGTAGTTTATTTGATAAAGAAGTTATAAGGCAGATGGTAGATTATTACTACCACTGACCTCCGCTTATTCCGCAAGAAACTAAAAACACACCTGTTTCAACAAGCCGGCCTGGGCTAATCCCGACGCTGTATTGGACTACAACATTTTTAATTGGGATTTTAATTAACGGGGATTTTAGCACAGGACTGGTTTAAATTTAATCGTTTTTAACATGGTTTTGATATTTTTGTATGGTTTTTAATGCTTCCTGTGCGCCGCCCCGGGTCCTTCGGGAGATGGGCGGGATATAAATTGAATAAATAAATAAATAAATAATAAGTGAGTTGTGCCAGATTTTACAACCTTTTTTACCACTTGTTTCAGCGAATCATGCAGACCTTAAGCAAATCCAGCTTCTCCCATTAACTTTGCTTGTCAGAAGCCAGCTGGGAAGGTCAAATGGTAATCATGTGATCCCAGGATTCTGCAACTGTTGTAAATACAGGCCAGTTGCCAAACACTCAAATTTTGATCACATGATCATGGGGATACTGTGATGGTCTTAAATGCATCAGTTACTTTTTTCATTGCTGTTGTAACTTTGAACAGTTGATAAACAAATGAATGTGAGTCAAGGACTGCCTGTACAATTTGTCTCTTGTGCCACTCCTGACCATTTTTTTAAAAACACAACTTCAAATATTCCAATCCAGATTGCAATGGGTTGCCAATAGAACCAGTGTTGTGCTCATGGGTGGGCTTCAAAGATTTTAGCAAGGAGTTCTGTGCCTGGTTGCTGGGTGGATTTGGCCATGGTGGGCATGGCCTAGTCAGCCTCCTGTACTCTGGCTCTGGAGATTTTCCTCGAGCTTCCAGGAGGGCAAAAACAACCTCCCCTGGGCTCTGTTTCTGGCAGTCCAGAACTTCTGGGAGGTCCATTTTTCCCACTCCCCACGTGCCCTGCACTTACCTGCATCTTTACCTGCAAAACTGGACACATGGGGACTCCTGGGAGGGGAGGGTTGCTCAGTAATGGGATTTGGGGGTTCTCCGAACTGCACAGAATCTTAGCTAGAGGTTCTTCTGAAGCCCTGCAAACCCCCAGCAGCCCACCTCCGGTTGTACTCAGCACAGACTACAGCTACTGCAAACTTGAATGATCCTTTTCTTGCCTTTTCCTCTTGCAATTACAGGAGGAAATGAAAATGTAGGTAAGTTGATCTTGTGATTCTAGTTGCTTCCTTTAAAAGGAGGAATGAAACTGAGTGTGATCAGCATTCTCATGACACCTCATTTCAAAGCTCTGGATGATCTCTCCCAAATGGTTTTATGCAGTCTTTATTTATTTATTTATTATTTGGATTTATTGACCACCCCCTCTCCCCAAAGGGACTCGGGGTGGTGCACAGGAAATTTAAGAACATATACATATAACAATTATAAATAATTAAAACTATATTAAATATACTGCCTCATAGTGTTTTGCAGCCCTCTCTACAAAGTTTACAAAGTCAGTGACATGGTTCTGAATAATGTCCCCAATCAATTCAAGATTCTGAGGCTGTGGCTTTTCTCAAAGATCCTGTTTATTAGGTACATCATATTGGGACAGTCAAATGTAAAACCAACTCTGAATAATTCCTGTTCTTTGGTATAATTAAAGAATAGATATTTCCACCCACCCCCCTTATGTCACAGGTCATGTTAACCAACTAAATAGGTAATGAACTTCTCATCACTCCCTCCTGCCATTGATGGGGCACATTCAGCTGACCTTGATTCTCAAGAGCCTTATCATTGTTATATCTGGCAATGTAGAGGAAAACATTCTACATTCTTCACATCTCCCCCCCTCCCCCATATGCATGGCAACTTAGAAATGAAGCACCGTAAAGTATGGCTTCAGCTAGAGACATTTCAAGAGTTGACAGTCAGCATATTGGCCCCAACAATCTGGATCCTCCTTTGACTGACCTTGGAAGGACAGAATGCTGAGTCAACCTTGAGCTGGTGAGAATCAAAGTGCTAGCAGTTGGCAGAATTAGCCTGTAATACTGCATTCTAACCACTGAGCCACCCCACCTTATGCTATCTGCAACTTGCCTTACCTGAAATTCAAATTCTCTTGGCTTATAGCTCACTTGTTCAACCACTGTGTCCAATAGCAGTTGTTTTAGATGAGTTAGGGACAAGATCCCTGAACATGTAGATGATGCTGAACTCCAGGGAGCAGAGTATCTCCTACAGCTTTTAAAAATGCAGCAGCATGAAGACAAATGTATCCAAAGAGAGCCATTATTCTTTCTATTGAAGTAGTCATTGGAATAAGTGAAAACCCAACTAACTTGGAAGGAATTTTTAAGTTGCCAGGAAGTAAATATCCTGCAATGTTACTCCACCACTTAATGGCACAAAGAAACACAAAGGGCTTTGATATTTAGTACATTTAATTAATGCCTTATTCCAAGAAAGCAATTATACTGATGTGCTGGTAAGGAGAAGAACCAGGAGGAAGACACTTGGAATCTCAAGGAACATCCTTTTGTTTGATTAATATTCCTTGCAGTCTTATGTCTTGCTTTTTCAAAGTTATTTATTTATTACTTTGTGAGGCAACTAGAGGTGGTTGGACTTGGGGGGCCTTTTTTTAAAGAAAATATATAAGTATATTTGAAGAAGAAAATGCTTTTTGTAAAACTCTTTCAAAACTATTCAGGGTAAGTATTGATAGTCTCAGGGATTAACCAGTTAATGGATATTCATAATAAGCATGTCACCAACTTAATGCGTTTTGCAGTTGAATTCACAACTCTACAGACAGAAGAAAATCTCTTTCCTTCTTTGTCCAAAGAACACTATGTGTTAAAGTAACTGAAGCCAAGTACAGAGACAATGAGAAATGCGTGTGAATTAATTAAATTGCAGTAAACTGCAGATTATTCAAGAGGAGGAAATTGAGGTGATATTGCCAGATAGAGCCCTGGTATTTGAGCTCTTCTCTCGTACAGCATTAACAAAATGCAAAAGTAGGCTAGAGATTGGAAATTTATTTCTTATGTGCTAAGGATATAAATTGACCAAAAAAACCCTTAAAAGCTTTTGTTACAAATCACTGAATGAAAGGGTAGCTTGGGCTGCTAGTCCTAACCAGAGCCTGATAACTTTCTGATAATCAACAAGAGTGTTTTTAAAACATTCTTCCCAGCCAATTGAGTGTTGGAAATAAATGATGTGAAGTAGGTCAGGACTCTGGACACTGATGGGCTACTAAATATTTAACAATCAGCTCAACTTGCTCCAATGCTGCCACACGGAGCTGCCAGCTACAGAACATCTGATTAGTGAACTAGGTGTCATAATTCATCTCCGCTCCCACCTAGCTCATGAAATTCCAGAAAATTTAACAGCCAGCTGTTGTGAGTTGGTGTGAACTGGCTCCATCATGCCACTGAATGGATCACTTGGCACAGTGGTGGGAGTCAAATAATTTAACAACCAGTTCTGCCCTAATGACCAGCTGGATAGGCAGAGCTCAGTGGTCATGTGACTGTGTGGGTGTGGCCAATTCAATGTCACTCATGTCGATGGGTGCTTCATCTTAGCTGTTACAATGTAATAAGGGTTAACCAGAGAGACAGTTTCTGTAAACAGAGCAATAAAGACTAGGCTAGAAACAACACCAGAATGTTTCCTTCTTGCCTTCCTAATAGGATTAGCCCTTAAAGTGGGGAAATAAAACAAAATGAGATTTCTTCCAACAACCAGTTTTCCAAACTGCTTAGAAAGTTTACAACTGGTTCTCCTGAATAGATGTGAACTGCCTGAATCCCACCACTGACTTGGGAACCTAAGGAGAAATGAATTCTTGGAATTCTCAACCCTCTGGCGGAGGCAATTGGACTAACTCAAAAAGCCCATTCCTTTCTAACATCCTTTCCCTCTGAGTCATGTGATCCAGGATAAATAATACTATATGTAGCCTCTATTGATAACTGATTGCAAATAAATAAATAAATAAATCCAGAAACCCTACTCTGCATCTTTGGGTGGGTTTTTTTTTACTTTGTTGCTACTAGCATGAATTTTTCATGGGTGGGAACTGAAGAGTGTATGTGTGAAACTCTCTCAATTTCTTTGTGTTTTATTTCGACTTTAACTTGTATTTGTATTTATTAGTTTGTGAAACATGTGCATGATAACAGGTATAAATATAAACATGGATATAAACAAAAGAAATGAATATAAATAGATGGAGACAGTAGGACAGGGATGGTAGGCATGCTGGTGCGCTTAAGCACATCCCCTTTACGGACTTCTTAGAGATGGGGTGAGGTCCATGGTAGACAGTTTAAGGTTGAAGCTGTGAGAATGTAACAGTGTAGTCAGGTAGAGCATCCCAGGTGTTGACCACTCTGTTGCTGAAGTTGTATTTTCTGTAATCAAGTTTGAAGCAGTTTACCTTGAGTTTGTATCGATTGTTTGTCCATGTATTATTGAGGTTGAAGCTGAAGAACTTGTTGACAGGTAAGGTGTTGTAGCAGACAATTTTGTGTACTGTGCTTAGATCATACCATAGGTGGTGCAGTTCCAGATTGTCCAAACTCAAAATTTTAAGTCTGGTGGCACAGGGAATCCTATTGTGAGTAGAGTTAGTTAGTTAATTAGTGGGAAAAGTTTCCTAGTTTGTATGTTTACTATCATGGTTCATTGACAAGAACTGAAAAAAGGAGGAAATATAAAGGTCCCTACAGATTTCCTCTGCCTTCCTTATTCCATTGGCAGACTGACTTCTGATCTAAAGTTAGAGGATCACCCAAAAGTGCTTTTTCAAAAGAACTTTCAACTAGACTTTTTCGTTTTTCTTTGAAGTGTCTCATCCCAGAAACTTCTTCAGCTCTGACTGGATAGTGGGGAATGTAAGGATTTATATTTCTTGCAAACAGCTGGTCATTTGCATTCTTTTAGAGAGTCACTGAGGCCACTTGAAGGTTTATCTGTGTCCTCAGAATCACCTGAGTAGCGCAAATGGGTATGGAGCCTTCTTGAAAATGTTGAAAAGACTGTGTTGTAGGCTGGAGATAGATGATGCACTAGGATGGGTTGCTGATGGTATTACTGCCAATTCTCTCCACGCACATGCGTAATTGCCTATAAATAGATCTGGGCATGTGCAGAATATTTAAAACTGAAAAAATAACATGCCAGGGCAACCGGGGAACCGGTTCGGAGGCGTGGCAGGCCTGGGTCGCTGCCAGTTCCAGCTTTTCTACAGCTTTATGCCAAGAGTGCTATTACCTTCCCACCAAAGGTGGCCCCTATTTTTCTACTTGTATTTTTACATGCTTTTAAACTGCTAGGTTAGCAGAAGCTGGGTCAAGTAACTGGAGCTCACTCCATTACGCAATGCTTGGGATTCAAACCACCAAACTGCCAACCTTTCTCATCGACAAGCTCAGGGTCTTAGCCATTGAGCCACCGGGTCCCTCCTGCATATAATTATGCATGTAAAAGAATGCAAATTCCCAACTGTCTGAAAAGAGTATAAATCCTTCCATTCCCCACCAGACCTGAAGAAGCTTCTTGGATTAGAAGCAAAATGTCTTCAAAGAAAAACCATAAAGTCCAGTTGCCTCTTGAAAAAACACCTTTGGGATAACTATGACCTAGATGACTGAGAATCTCCATAGGCATTTAGAGGACCACCCCTATGTCAAACCCCATAAGGATTTATTCTCTTATCAGATGCTTAGACAATCACCAAGGAGTAAAGGAAAAATTATTTGCATCCCAAACTTTGTTTACATGTTTGCTAAATTTCCATCAATTCAAGAGATTCTTCTTTTAAGAAGCTTTGTTACTAGTTTCATATTTGCCTTCTCCCTTAGGCTGGTTTAATATTAATTTAATAATTACATGCCTTTTTTAAAGTATGGCACCTCAGTTGCTGAAAAAATTGCACATATACATGGCGTAATTTCTTCCACCCATTCATTGTGCAAAAACACTTCTGACATTTATTTTGCCCTATCTTAACATTGTGAGCCATATACTGCATTGCAGTAATCAATCCCAGATCAATAGACTGGCTCTTGACTTCCTTAAGTTTAATTTTAAGTAGTGCTTAATAAAGTATTTTGAGTGATTTCCTAACTGATAATTTTTGGGCTGCTGGAAGATGATGAACTTCACAGCATTGCCAATGTTTTCTTTCAGCCAGGGAAAGGAATTTGCTGTTAATTTGTTATGTCACATAATCACATACAAATGTTTTTTTCCAGGGACTTCTGTGCCATTTTTTTAAAGAAAAATAATCCTTCCCATCAGAATCAGTGAGATAATGTTGCTTTTCATTTTGTCAGTCTAGCTTAAATCTATAATTTATATATACAATAGCAGAGTTGGAAGGGACCTTGTAGGTCTTCTAGTCCAAC
>JAPKID020001817.1:0-14202 GCA_026931265.2 Tropidonophis doriae
CACCCACCTTTTTGAAATATAATTTTGAACAAAACCATAATTTTGTTGCCTGCCTTGGGATACGGTATATTTTTCAAATAGATAGAATATTACAGTAATCTGTAATTGATATCCTCTCAAAATGATGCATGTTCTTTGGTGTTTAGCTTTTTTCTCTGCACATCAGATTTAGCATTAAATAACTAATTTCATTGTAATTTTAGTACAATGACAATAAAGATTATTATTATTATTCACTCCCTATTTATAACATGTATTCCCAATATAAGAAGGCAAAGGCCCAATTGAATGTTTTCCCCAGACACTCATAACCAAATAAGATATGAAAAACTGTTTTTGAGAGTAATAAGGGGCAAAATGTAGTCTTCTTGGTGTTGCCAGATTTTAAACTCACTTCTCTTACCATTAGCTATCCTGGCTAGAGAAGATTGGAGTTAAAAATTCATCTGTCACAGGCATACAAGAGAGAATCTTAGCTGTTAAAGAGAAGGATTGTGGATCCATTTAATATTCCATATGAAAATTATGAACTCATTAATAATTTGGACTAACGTAATATTGAATTAAAGGTTAGTGTTAGCATACATTACTAAGTAACCAAAAGATTAACTGTGATTAAACAATCTGGCTTTTATACCTGAATAAACAATTCAAAGGAGTAAGGTAGGTTTCTACAGGGCAGAGTTTTTTTTCTGAGTTGGCACCCAGTTATGGAATTCTGTCTCAGTGAGGCTTGCCTGATACCCACATTAATATCATTCTGACACCAAGTAAAGAGCTGTTGCATTTTCCTGGGCTTTAAAATTAACTTCTAATTATATTTTTATTCATATTGTTTTACATTTTCAATGTCCACCCTGCAGCTGACTAGTTTCTATGGTGTTTTGCATTTTACTTGATTTTATCATATACGTTTTTATTCAAGCTAATGTGTTACATTGTGACTAAAGAGTTCCGGCTTTTGGGCGGTTTAATTATTTTTATCATTAAATCAAGTTATACTGATGTACTGCCACAAAATAAGAAAATTATATAGCTGTAGCCAAGTAACATTGATATTTTCTGTTTGTTTGGGTTTTTTTGTGGTGGGTAGGTTCAGACCAGAAGTGCAGATGAACCTATGACAACATTTGTTGTATGCAATGAATGTGGAAACAGATGGAAGGTAAAAATAGCTAGCTTTGTTTATATTTTGTGCAGTATTGGTTCTTTTTTTAATGTTAACCCTTTTGTTTTATTAAGCATTTGTTTCATTGTTCTATATATATATTTAACCAGAATAATGAAAAAGTATACAAAATTTGATTACTGGTTTACATTTTCTCTATGAGGAACCTTTTTTTAAAAAAAATAAGGGTACTGTTTCAGAATTTAGACAGTAATATAATATTTATTTTAATAAATCTATAAGAGCTAGCAATAAAACTATAGCAAATATACGAAGTGGAATTTATTTTGTAGTTGCAATTCTGGGATATTTTTAAAGAGGATTGAATGTAAAACTGATATATGCAATCCAAGAAAAGTAGATTTAATAGATCCTCTATGTTTTTGAACTAAGTGCTTAAAATTGAAGTGAATTTTGATGTAAATGCTGATGTTAAAATAGAATACTCAGGGTGTGTCCAAAAGTAAAATATACATATTTGCATTCATAGAAAATAAATGGAGTGAACCTACCTATATGTGCTTATCTCATAAATATTTATTTTCTTTTTACAGTTCTGCTAGAAGAAGAATTTGTTGGACCAGTTAAAAATAATTTTATAATTAGCTTTAAGAATTAGGTAAAGCATCCTATTACTTGCAGAGATGTTTTGTTTGTTTGCTTCCTTTTAAGCAGATAATTCTGAAATTAGATTTTGTTTTTGACATGACCATCCCTGTAGTTAATAGTCAGAGCCAGGATGCTTAGTTGTATGGTGTAATATTTTTTTCCATTTTTATAAGCAACTCTACATTAAACTTTTATCGATGAAATTTGGGTAACTGTTTTTTTCTTAATTTTGTAAACAATTTATTGTACTTGTTTGCTTTTGACATACATGGTTGAATTTTTTTTTGCAAAATTCCCAGTGTCATACTCCATTTGAATAATTTAAATGTGTTAAAGCAAATATTTTTTCATTATACTAACAAAATAATCCATATCTAGTGTGGGTAAGTAGGCTCTATAAATCATTTTTGCAATTCATCATAATATTTCCTGTTCCATAACATAAAGCCTTTTTTGTATTGTCAAACTTCAAATAGTTTTGAGATTTGTATTGATATGCCCCTATTATTATACAGCATAAAATGTGCAGTATTTTTATATTAATGAATTCTAGTCTACTTTTTAATGTATTGGTTTGACCTGTTTTGTTTGGTCTCTTGTTTTCCAAACATGACCAAAAACATTATGTAATTTACCAATCACACAGGCATTTGGCAACAAATACATTTTATTGAAAAATAGTCTAGAATGACTCTAGATCTCAGAGGTGAGAAATAAAACTGTAAATTTTCTCTACAAGTTTTGGTTGTGTATTGTTTCTCAAACTTCGTCTTTAAAAATCTTTGCTAAAAGTGATAAAAATTAATGTAAATTAAGCAGGAAGTGCTCTTAATGGGATACAAGTGTTTTTGATTACTGGTCTGTGGACCAGCACTGGTCTGCAACTTGCCAGAAATTGGGTTGTGCTTACACGCGAAGCCCCATACATGAGATGCAGGCAGCATGCAAAACCACGCCCCCTGTAGTTTTAGAAGTTTTTTTTATCCAAAACTGGTTCCTAGTGCTGAAAAGATTGGGGGGGGGCACTGATTTAAACAACCTATGAAAGATTTGGAAGCCCAACAAAATCAGTCTGCTCTTCCTAACTGTTTTTTTTAGTAATCAAAGTTCTCTTTTTAAAACAGCAAAATATTTACATCATATAATTGATTCTGAAGGGCACTGATTTTAGCATGCTGCAGTGCATTTCCCATAGCAGTTTTGGAGAGCTAACATAAAATAATTACATACAAACTCAGACTGCGCTCCTAATGACACGGGTCTATCGAAACTACAGTTCACACCCTACTTTGTATAAGGATTCACAGACTCACTTCAGACCATCTCACCTGATAAAATATCCAGGAAACACCCATTCTTAACATACAGTTGCTGTTATCAAATCAGTACAATATAGTTTCTTTTAATGTAGCTACATTTCGTTACACTGTCTGCAAAATTAGCCAGACTTTGACTGCCTACTGACAATACATCAATAATTGTAATATATTAGCTTGTCTTTCTTTTTTCTATTGTTGTTGTGGCTTTTGTTAATCTTCACTTTGATTCATAGTCTGGGATTGGTAAAAACATAACAGTTTAAGTCCTAATCAATGACCATAAGAACTGTTAAGGTACCATTTGAATATATAAGCAGTTCCGAGTAGGATGATTTTTTGCAACACAAGGATCGCTTAATAAACACCAGTTTGGAATAATAATAATTTTCATCTCTCAAGCCTTGTGGTATATTTATTCCATGACAAAAGATTTCACTTTTTGTGATGGTAAATCTGGATGTTACAAAATGCTGAGTCAAGGAAGCTTAAATTTGTTGACACACTTAGAAATACTTTACTTAGCCTGAATTCATTTCAGGACAAACTGAAAATCACTACACAGCCTATGTGTCAATACTTTAAGTGAATGAATTTACCGTTACACAGTTATTCCATATACAGTATATTAAGTTCACATCGGCAGTGAGAGATGCTATTCCTTACAAATAGCAACTTGATGTTGAGAATGCCTCCTTTACACTGTTAATCATGTTAGTGGGGAACTCTGGTTCATGTTCGTTAGACATTCATTTTATTTTGAAACAGTCTTGAGTGGAGATGATAGGAATCTGTTTAAATGCTCTGTACTGCAATTGTTCTGCTTTTCATTACAACATTCACTTTTTGAACAAAATGGGTAGGGCTGCCAAATATTGAATACAGCTCCAGATCCTGTATGTAATTCTGGAACTACTATCTTTGCTGTATGTAAATTACAGATTTTTGTTATACTTTTGATTTAGTTTGAAGAGCTTAGAACTGACTTAAATATAAAGTCCTTCTGACCTAGCTCTTTTCACCCTTCCTTTAAGGTAACTGCTGCAGATAGCTTTTACATTCAAGAGTTCAGTAATATAACTTTAATTCCATATCCATGTGTCTTGCTAGTCCAGTGATGATGATTTCTGATGAAATAACATTCTCACTAAAAATGTGATACTGACTTAATTCCCTGGGGAAAAAAGACTGTGCAATGACAGCATAGAGTACTTTATATTTGTATGTTTTATTTAGTTACAAATAAATGTTGTACAGTCAATATATTATTTCAATTAATTGCAGTTTTCTGTGTGATTATCTGAACAAGATCCACTGTACTGAGTCATACCTCTGAGTATTATAATATCTCAATATCATAATTTTATATTATTTTATATCTCAACAAATTACATTTTTTTCTGAGCATTTAAATAGAGGGATTTCCTCTCTTATGCCTTTAATATTTATGAAATGTTATCTCTCTAAATTGCAATGTATTTTGAGGAAAACTATATACTTATTTGTGTCTCCTGTGGTAGTATGTAGCAGTGCCTGGAAAGAATCTATTCATATTGTCACTAGAAATTAATACAAATTTGATAGCACTTTATCAGTTATTCAAATGGTAATAGGGAGGGAGAATGACAACCCAAGTTATATGCAGAGATACTTTCTTTTATGCAACTCAGTGCAATACTGTGGAACATGTTTTCTTGAGTCATACAATTACAGTTGATTTTATTTACATACCAAGGTAATGGAACTTATGGTCACTGTTGAAATATCAGCTTGGTTCTGTATCTTCTCCCTTGGCACTGTGTGGTTTTGTTTTAATAAGTTTTCTTTTCTTTTTTTAAAAAAAAGATTAACATGGAAAAATAAACACATTTTCCACTCACTGCACTGAACAGAAAAGTAAATTAGTATATATGAGCATTTTGTCCCAGTGGAGAGAAGCCTAACAGTGTTTTTGTTTTGCAGTCCCCAAAGGGAAATACTGATCATAGACTGGAAATGAAGAAAAGTAATATGTCAACTGTATTCTATTTTAACAGATCTGTTTTTTTTAATACAATCAGATTTTTTTATCATGTTGAGCATAAAAAACATCCACAGAGAATCCATAATTAAATCTATTTCTAAAATGGGAAGGCATTAATCTTTAATTTATTGCTGTTTGCTAGAGCATATCCCATACCCAATAAGCACCAGTTATTGAGGAAGATTTGGATGTATTTTTATCAATGAGGAAATTCAATTTTTTTTTACTACTGGTTTTGTGGGCATGGCTTGGTGGGTGTGACAGGGAAAGGATACTGAAAAATCTCCATTCTCACCCCTCTCCAGGGGGAAGGATATTGCAAAATCTCCACTACCACCACCATTCTGGGGCCAGACAGAGGTGGTATTTGCCGGTTCTCTGAACTACTCAAAATTTCTGCTACCAGTTCTCCAGAACCTGCTGAATTTCACCCATGATTAATATATTATATTAATATAAATGGGATTGGGGCAATTTTTCCATCATTACATCTATTTGACTTAAAGGTAATTTTAAAACTTCCTTTGTAGATTAATCAAAATATAATAGTGAATATTGATTTACTCAGTGAAATTTACATAATGCTTTTGTTGCCACAGAATTTAGCTCCACTTTCTTTCATAGCTAAAACAAGTACTTCCTACTTGTATGTGAAAATACTGGTGTGGGGCATACAGTGAATAAGGATGAAGAAGTATGCACAAAGTATGAGGTTCAGTTAAATATCATGAGAAACATCCTGACTGAAATGTCTTGGTAACAGGCTGCTGCAATAAGTACAGGCAGGGATGGGTTTCAAAAATTTCAGCAATGAGTTCTCTGCTTCGTGGCTGGGTGGGCATGGTCATGGTGGACATGGCTTGGTCAGCCTCCTGCACCACAGCAGGGGGGGACTATGTTTTTGCTTTCCTTGAGCTTCTGAGAGGGCAAAAACTGCCTCCACTGGGCTCTGGAGGCCTTCCGGGGCCCTGTTTTCCCTCCTTCTCAAGCCTCCACATGTGCCATGCACTTGTCTTGCATCCAAAATGGGTCACATGGAGACTCCTGGGAGGGGTGTAGTGGGGTGGCAGCGGCAGGCCATGGTGGGCGGGCTCAGCTAGCAGTGGTTCTCCAAATCTGGGTGAACCTGCAGCAGCCCACCCCTAAGTACAGGCAATCCTTGACTTACAATCACAGTTGAGCCCAAAATTTCTGTTGCTAAAAAAGATAGTTGTTGTGTGAGTTTTGCCCCAATATGCAATCTGCATTGATTTTGCTTGTCAGAAGTTCGCAAAAGTAGTTACATGATCCCGGGACACTGCAACCATTATAAGTATCAGTTGTCAAGTGTTTAAATTTTGATAACATGACCACGCGGATGTTGCAACTACTGAGTGAAAAACAGTCATGTCACTTTTTTCAGTATCTTTGTATCTTCTAGCAGTCACTAAATGAATGGTTGTAAACCTGTACTGTGTAGGGAGTTGTACTGGTTGGCCTGTAAGATCCCTTCCAATTCTAATTCCATGGTCAACAGCACATGAGGTAATTTAATGAATCAATACTTAAAGCTGAAGATGTATTCAAGTATTGCTGGTGAAAGTAATATACATTTCTAAATAAATCACACAGTTCTGTTGTGTTTGGGTAAAAATTTAAAGCAAAATTAATACCAGTTCTGTGAACTCTGTAATAGCAGGAAGTAATTATGAAAGTAATAAATGTAAAGCTATTTTTTATTTAAACTGTTCAGAGCTATTAGTTTTCATAATGTATACATTCTTTAAAAGGCAGACTGTTTCCTACTTTAAGCGATAGAATAATTATTCAGTTCCCCCAAAATCAATTGGAAAGCAAGATTTTAACAAGTTATATAGTTAACTTCTTCAGTTCTGAAGCTTCTTGGATGAAAAGAACTGTCTTCAAGGAAAATACAAAGTACAGTTGCCTTTGAAAAAAGCATCTTTTGGATTATCATGAACATTTCAATATCAAAGCAAGTATTTGCTTGTACAGTACAAAGGAATCACTTCAAGTAATTTACTGAGAAAAAGTTTCAGAATTCATAGAAATCCTCAGGCTTGGTCAAACATTCCAATTTTGGTACGCTTTCAGTAAACAAATATTACTGTTATACAAATTAAACTTAAAATGTTTTATTATATGTATGTTTTAAGTAGGTTTGGCTAAAATAAGAGATGCCTATAGACAGAACCTCAACAGCTACAAGGTTTCTTGGATTGTGTTGTCCAAGATCAGTGGTAAGGCTCTGAAGTTTCAATATCAGATTTTTCCTTACAGCTTTGCAACAGCTCTTATATGAATTGCTTTAATATTCAAAAAATTTTATCAGAGGCATACTATGAGTTATACAATGAACAGAATTGAAAGAACTGACATCTATTTGATCAAGTTCTATCTTTTGCCATATCCCTGATGCAGGGGAAAAATTGGATCAAGCATAATTCATTTGTAAAATAAGAAAAACACTGGAAAGAGTGCTGACCCCACACTTCCAGTCTCTCACTGATAGGACATCTGGATAGTGAAGCACTCCAGATAGATCATAGAATTGTTATTTAAAAGCTGTGTATACATTTCAGAATTTTACTATATTGCATGTTCCTGCTTTTAACATTTTTTTCTATATATCTTCCATCAGCACATATAATTTAGACAGAACTACTTAAAATTCAGGAAATAATGTGAAATTTTAGAATTTGTAAACTTTGGAACACTGTTACCATTGTATTAAGATACATTTCTTACTGAATTACTGTTATGTACCGGTAATCAGCTTGTTGATTCTAAAACCCATATTAATGGATGGTAGGTCAAAGTTTCATTTTTGTAAGTAGGTAGTTAGATGCAAAACAAATTTAAATTCTACGTTTTAGCAGTTGTTTGAAAATGTGCCAAAACTAAATCTTTGTAAATAGCAGAGTTCACAAACCGAGGGTAGGAATCTCTGAGCATCAA
Organism: Tropidonophis doriae; assembly: GCA_026931265.2. Lineage (NCBI taxonomy): Eukaryota > Metazoa > Chordata > Lepidosauria > Squamata > Natricidae > Tropidonophis > Tropidonophis doriae. Next base: position 8,075 of record JAPKID020001817.1, read on the forward strand.
CATATAAACTTGGAATTGTGCTTCATCAAAAGTATGTATCGATGGTTCCATTATGTTCCGGTTAATAATTCCTCTTGCTCTGGAGTCCAGACTGACCTGTTAATAAATGAATGTATTAATTTATATTTTTCATCAATTTTGTTGCTAACAATGGAAACAATTTTATAGTTTCACAGTGGGTCTGAAAATTGTGGAGACTTTTTTTTATATAACTGGAGAACATTCTATTATCACTAAAACTTTTGAAAATATTCTATTTTCATCTAGTCTTTATCATAAAATCCACAACTTTTGTTTTTCCTTGAAGAAATACAAACAAAAAGTTTTCTTCAAATGGTTGTATTTGAAGGATATCCAGGATAGATTTAATACAGAAGTGGATATTTTGGAATCCATTATACTAAGGTATCTAAATCTCCATCAGAGATTAACACAATTTTCCATCACAAATCAAATATTACATTCAAAGAGCTTTCACAAGTGCAGTCACTTCATGAAGTACACACACTTCTTTTTAAAAACTTTGTATTAAAGGACAAGAATTGTATGTTAAAAATCTTTTATGAATTTACAAACTGGTAATTGATTAATGGAATATTACACAACAAATATTTATCACTACCTAAAAGGTATTCCAAGACATTCTGTAATTGTAACAAGGTTAGATATTAATAAATCTCTGCATATATCAGTGTACCATGGTGCTGGACTTCATTAGCAACAGGGAAAGAATGAAAAATTATTTTTTGAAACATCCTATAAGATTGAGTCATGTTAGTCTTCTAGAAAGATAAGTTAAAATTTTATAACTGTCCCCTACTTGTGCACTTATCCCTATCTTCAGTGGTATACTTAAAGATAATTTATTCTTTTCTATTACAACAAATATATTCTAAGTTTTAACATTTTAGTAATGTAGTTTTTAGCCCAAGAAGACCATCCCTTCAAATCACCTCACAAGAATAAATGTTTAAATGTTATAAAATAAAGCACTTAAAACTATCAAACTTTAAAAATCTTAAAAATCCTGTAACAGTCTTAATCTTTAAAATACGCCATCTGAACAAGGACAGCTTCAAACAGTTCTTTGTATTTCTTTGGTTGACTCCATTTAAAACCAAAGGTAACAAACCTCTCTTGGAGAAAGAATGGAAACATAATCTTCATATATTCGCCTGACTTTTTCATCAATTACACTCTTGCTGTTTTCCTGTTTTAAGTCCTCACAGGCCAGCCAGAAAAGCATGTTTTCTTCACTGTATTCTGACCGAAGGAATTCTCTGAAAGCATTTCGACCTGAAGGTGTTGCCATTAGTTTGTCAAAGGAATGCCTCCAAGCACTTGCTTCTTCCAAAGATGGTGCTGAGCTATAAATGAATGAAAAATAATAAATAACGGTTACCACGATATGGGAGGAAAATGTGGAATTTAGAGGTTTTATGCATCAATACATCTGAAATTCAAAGCAATTTAGTTAAAAAATGCAAAAAATGCACAAGGTGGTAAATGATATGTTATTAATACTCTGCCAATAAAATACTCTCAGTATTTTTTCTATCTGTTATCTTATTGTAGTATGTTTAGTACTGAACTGACCAGTACAGTTATCTACAATAAACTCAGTAAAACTAGTACTTCCATGTTCTTTCTTATATGCTATCCTGTAGCTGCAGAATTAAGGAACAAAAGCAACATAGTGGAAGTTTTTTCATGTTTTCATTAAGTAAAGTATTAACATGGAAAAACAAATTCTTGCATTAATTTTTCATATATTTTCATAGCACATTTTAACTAGATTAGGTTTATAGGTGAATGCATTGCATGACAGTGATCTCACGATAATTTAAATGCAGTACAATGACTTTACAAGTTAATCCTTACCCTTGTTCAATGTATGGAATCATTTCTGATCCAATTTCATGTGCTGCTGCCCTTGTACTTTCATCTTGATTCCTAACAGTAAGACTGTAATTAAACAAGAGTTTGGTGAAACTGAAATAAACAGTGAGTTGAGCATGAAAGACGGCAAGAATGGCAAACTATTACACTGAGATTTTTCTGAAAACAAATTAGCATTTTAATGTCCAACCACTCAAGATCATTAATGCACATTCTCTTATTGTTATTTGTTCTTACGTCGAGAAGGTCCCCTTTTTATAATTTTATCAGCATCCTTCGTATGCTTCCTAGTTTGAACTCATGTAAATCTACAGAGAAGCTTTTGCATTGGAAAGAACTCCACTACCTTGCCTTGGAAGAAATGTTATATTTGCTTTAGAATTGAATAAATTTTCAATGGGATATACTCTGGTAAGTGTTACCGAATTGCAGTCTTGGCTGTGTATTTTTTCCTATTTTGCAATACCAGGTCATGTAAATACACAGTATCTTTATAGTCTTAATGTTCTTTTCTCTACAATACTTTCTTTTTTTTTGCATCCTTGTTCTCAAAGTTCAGGATAGAAAGAGTTGTAATGTCAAAAATCTCTAATTGGACTATTATATTTTTTTTTAATGGGGAGAAATCTGATTTTGCTGGGAGAAATAATCTTAAGGGGTGCGATGGCTCTGCAGTTTAGGACACTGAGCTTGTCAGTTGGAAAGATGACAGACTGGGTTCAAGATCTGAGCACTGAGCAACATGGTAAGCTACTGTTCCTGCCTCAGCTCCTGCCCACCAGGAATTGGAAAGCATGCAAATGTGAGTAGATTAATAGGTACCACTTTGGTGGGAAGGTAACAGTGTTCCATGTATCTATGGTATATAGTGATGCTGGCTACAAATCTTCAGAGCACACTGGCTCAGAGATAGGGTCAGATATGACTGGACAGGAAAACCTTTACTTTTAATGATCTTAATATATTTTAGTTTTTCAAGTTATAATGGATTTAAGTCAAGAAAATAGCATATGATGCTGGGCATGTCTTTCAATGTTGATCCACTCAGATTCCTTTCTATTTTTTTCTTTAAAATAATTCAATTAGGAAATTCAAACCAATTCTGTTGCAACTGAGAATCTAATGGGTATTTATATACTTAATGGTTGGATAAAGGTTGTTTTCCCTATAATATAACCTTAGTTATGATGCTTACTTCAAGTGTTGTAACCTGATGGACATCATCTGAGATTCTCTTGAATCCATCCACAAATACAAATGATTGGAATAAAAAATGTAGAAACATTTGCTCAAGAATTTAAAGGACTACAAAAACCAATAAATCAATAAATACCTAAATTGAAAAGGAATTCCACCAGTCAAGGAAGGGCTGTTATGGAGGAAAAAAATAGAAAATAAATAAAAATAAAAATAGAGCAGGGCAGATAATAGATTTAGGAGCAATTATTGGAGTGGTTGGCCAAGTGTTTTTTAAAAAGCAAGATAGTATTAAGAGATGGCACAGATGAATCTGGAGAAGCAATAATGAGACAGGTTGTCTCAATATGTGTGTCTAGAAAGCAAGCTAGATTGATTAATTGTAGAATATATTTTGGGTCACTTCAACAGTGAGATGGGCAGCATATAAATTTAATAAATAGTAAATAATTTAATGGAAGGCTTCCCCCAAGGGAAGTTAAGCTGTTTTGTGGGGATCTACGTCTCTACCTACCAGGTGACTGCATTTTGGAATGGCAAATGAGAACATAAACATCATTAGATGTTACCTCTTCCTTGTTTGCTTTTGTTTTGAGTGCAGTTATCTGTATTGGGTTTTTCAAATACTATTATTTGCCCGGTTTATATTTCCATTCAAGAGCTCAAAGCAGCATAGACAGTGTTTTCTCTTACATTTTTTTCTTCAAGCACAGCATAAGGTGAATAGGTGGGGGTAAAAGTTAGTAATTGGCCCCAAATCAGTTTTTAATTTTCCACAACTGAAAAAGGACTTGAAGTAGATTTTCATGTCTTGGTTGAAACATACCGTGCATCTTCCATTTTTTCTAGAAGGTCAATATGACATTGAAAAATTCCTTACTTCCTGCCACATTTATCTCCAAGGTAAGTTTTTCCTATCTATATTTAATTGTGCTTTATCATTAACTATATCATCAACTATATCATTAAGTGTACATTCAGCTTTTTAAAAACATGCTGTGTGTGTGTGTGTGTGTGTGTACACAACACCCCCCATATTTAAAGGTGGAATGCAAATGAATTTAGTAAATTTCTACAGCAAGATTATCTGGATTAACAATAATTGAGAATAACTCAGCCCAAAACTATATGAGAAGACATTATAATTTCATATTAAAAGTATTATTGATGCTAAACTGTTGTTGAAATTAGTTTCTCTCTGCTTCAAATATTGATGATTTTATACTAAGGGATACTATTTTTATTACTATTCATTTTTTGTTTTCAGTTCAGATTATTGGAAGAAATGCTTTTTTGTAAACTTGGGATATAAGTAGAACATTATTTTGTAGGTTGTTCCCAAAATAGTTATTCCAAAGAAATCAATCATGTGGTGAGATTATTCTACTTTTGGTCAAATTCTAGGCCACTGAAAGTGATAGAACTTTTTTTTGGCATCACACTTAAATGATGATTTACAAAGAATTTTTAATACTTAACAGAAATTGTTTTCATCATTGTTAACTGTTTTAAAAGTAGTATTAAATAGAATATTTATATGAAATACAAATGAGAAGTGTCATTATGCAAAAATTTATTATGTAGAATTTTATCATGGATCAAATGTTTCAAGATCTTACGAATTGCTTCTGTACTGAAAAGCTATCATTCATGATATAACAGCTACATATGGCCATCTATTAAATGCATGGTGGCACAGTGGTTATAATGCAATATTGCAGACTAATTCTGTTGACTGCTAACTAACCCTAACCCTATACACCCTAACCCTATACACATTGCATAAACATTTATATTTATCCCAAAGAATAGGCTAGGCTTCCTATTCTCTCGTTTCCTGAGTTCAGTAGTCTATTGTGCCTAAAGAAAATAAAGTAAAAACAAGGTGGAATACTAAGCAGTGCAATTCACATTTTATGTATAATCTGATTTAACCTTGAATCAGATTATTGGTCCATTTGGCTCTTTAAACCACTTCCAACTTTATAGATCTAGATTGTATTTGTCAATGAAATTATCCTGCTTAGAAAATTAAATGGAAAACACGTAATGTGTGAATAGCATCAATCTTGCATCTTTGTGCAACTCCGCAAACAGCATGATTTTGTTTTCATCTCCACACAGCTGTTACCTAGCTTACTCTAGGTATCTTCCTTTCCTGCTTATCTGATTACCCAAGGGACATATGTATATGTTCCTATGGAAACTAGCAGTCATCTTCCCTCTGGCTGAACTGAATATATTTTAAAGACATACCAGGAGCAACTGCAACAGCAGCACCAGCAGAAGCAGCAGGGATTGCAGCCACGAGTCTCTACCCCAGACTGGGCAAGTAGAGAGCTTGGTATCTCCTGAGATGCAGAGGTCTGCCTTTTGCGCATTTCTACCTGCTCTGATCCCATGAGCTGCAAAATAGAATATTAGGAAATAGATTAAACATGCCAGAAAAAGCTGTATGCTGGGTTGTTGATAGCTGCCATGCGGCAATGGCAACCAATGTTTTTTTTTCTAATTGCTGTTTGAAATGCAAACAGATCTATGTCTTAACAAATGGAACACTATAGGCTTCCTCATGTCCCTGACAGCTGCTTTGTTGTTCAGCAAAAATCCTGTGAATGAGACAGGAACAGGGCTTGTTGACTCTGAAAAGCATATTTTCAGGATTGACAAGAAGATTAACCTAGTCATTATTTCCAAAAGTTCTTTGGCTTGCATGACAAATGAAAGCTATAATAAAGCAGATGGTATATTGTTACATACTGCTTTATTCCAGCTTACTTTTGTTCCTAAATTATACCAAAACTGATCTTGCATTCCTATTTAGGAAAGACAGGTTCAAAATACTATACTTCATTCCAGAAATACAAAACCTAGTCAATGCTTTAAGGATTCGTGTTATTGGTTTTTCTGTTTTAGAATGCTTCCCCCCACCCCACCCCGGTGCCTTTTCACATCCTTGAAATATAATCATCATCATCATCATCATCTTTATTGTCATTGTAATAAAATAAAAAATTACAATGAAATTGGCT
>JAPKID020001818.1:0-14202 GCA_026931265.2 Tropidonophis doriae
TGAGTATAATTCAAAATATGTTTAATTGGAATGAATGAATGAAGGAAGGAAGGAAGGAATGAAGGAAGGAAGGAAGGAAGGAAGGAAGGAAGGAAGGAAGGAAGGAAAGAAGGAAGAAAGAAAGAAAGAAAGGAAGGAGCTGACATTCTCCTTTCCTATAAGCATTTTTTAAAGTCTATTGGTAAAGTATAATGATTCTGAAATACAGAGGCCCATATATCCCATTAAAAACTGTGTCAAATTATACACACCATGCTATTGGTTATGTGGGCTGCACATTATGCAAACTTTAGCGCCACACAGCTTTTGTTCCAGAAAGTCTGCTATAAATCCAGCAGAAATATCCTGAGCTAACTGCTGTTAAACATATTGAAGTGACACCTCTGAAATTAATTTGTCAGCTGGGGTACAGCTCAAACGTTTTACTTTATCTATGAAAAAATCACTCTATCAAATTTCTTGAAGGGATTTCTGGAAAATGAAGCTTGTTATTAATAGTATAGGAGCACAGCTGTCATTGACAATATCAACAGCTGACCTGGGTGCCCCACCTCTATACTGAACTTTCTCTTGCAGTAGAAACCATTGTGGAGCACACTTGGACAAAAATTGGTCTAGCGGTTTCATTACAGTATATTGCATTTATATATGTTGCTTTTCAGAAGACAAGCTCTAAATTACCTCAGCTTACAGGCCAACTGAAAGTGTAAATAGAAGTATACTGAATAATAATTTTATTTAGAAAATATATTGAGGCTCCTTCTAATGAAGATTGCCATGTTGGCAAGTGAGATGGAGGTGGGTTTTGAAATGGAATGAGAAAATGAAAACTCCTTTAAATTTTTCTTAGGAAAATACATAAAACATCTAATAAATTCCATTAAAACTGCATAATAGAGCTTTAAAATAATATTCTGCTTCATTTGAACAGAGGAAGTAAGAAAAAGTGAACTTTGTTAAACATCCACAGAGCCAATGTCATGGTAACTTTGTCAAGAGCTTTTCCTTCTATGCTGAAAAAACAGGTGAGTCTGGAAGTCAGAACTCAAAGTGACCTTCACAGGATGTGTAGTAAATTATCTCAGAGACAAAAAATGGGTACACAAGACCAAGGTAAGGGGAATAAAATCTCTTGTACCATCTGTCTCAAATAGGTTTGAAGTAGTAATAGTTAATGCTAGTATATCTTGGTGTGGTGCCAAAAAGCAGAAAATTTGAATGACAGATGAAGTCTTTGTGTAGCCTTCTGGGCAGGGATGTCCACAGGTGGGTTGAAAAAAGCTAGGATGGTGGCTAAAACCACAGGATTTAAACCCTGCCCTTCTCCTCTGTGATGTAGAGATGATGAAAATCAGAATGGCAATGCTATTTTTTACTTATCTTCAGGCAGCAACTGCAACCCACTTTCAGTCTGATGCTGAACTGCCTTGGCATTACCAAGAGCCATAAAGATCTATGACATATTGTATTGCCCTATCCCCAGCCACAGGATCTTCTGGATTTGAAAGCAATGACCTCACCAGCAGTTAAGGCTTTATTTTAAGGAAATACAAGTGGAGGTGGGTGGGGTAGAACACATTGCCATAATATGAGCTAACAGTCAAAGAGAATTCAAGAATACTGAAGAATATAACTAGAGTTGAAGAACATTCAAGAATAAATAAGATAAAGAAAGAAGTGTGGTCCTTCTGCAAGTCAGGGAACCTGAAAGAGATGATGGCATCAAAGCCAAACAAGTATGCATCAACCTTCCAATTACATATAGACCAAAGTTCTATCCCATGGGGTTTTATATAGGCACAGGACCACCATTATTCACACCTATTTTTGATCTCATCTCACTGGAGTTTGTTAAGATAAGTCTATCTTAACTTGCCCTTGGAATACTGGCTAACATGCTAAGAATAAGACCATCAAGGTTAGGGAGTATTTGTTTATACAGATGGCTAGAACTGAAGATGAGAAGTAAAACATTTCCAAGGAAAAAAACCGCAAGAAAGTCTGGTTGGTTTTTGGAAACTGGGAAACTCTAACATGTCCCAAAGCATATCCCAAAAATCTTTATAGGAAAATACTGAACCAAAATAAACTGAAAAACAACTTTAAATCACATACATACACATGCTTGAAAGGATCTGAAATTTGCCAGCTCAGGAGCCACAAAATAATGCCTGAGTGGTAGGTGAAATAGAAACAGGATGAGATGGATACCAGTATTACTGATTGGAATTCTGAGCAGGAACAATACATAATATCTGCTGACAGTCCAGACAAACCTTATATATTAAGAACTTCAATTCAGTCCCCAAATGTAGATCCCAAATAGATCAAAAATAGACCAAAGTGGGAGGGAGAGCCCACTTTTTTCCTGAAAGGCAATTAATATTAAGGGGAACTGCCCACTAAACAGCAGAATGGGACCTGGGATAGGGGATCAAAGGAAGAAGGAATGGTTAGAAGCATAAGGTATCCTTCCCAGAGGGCTGGAATCCAGAACAAGAGTTCTCTGTCTCCCTTCTACATCACTGATTGTAAACCCAACTTTTCATATTTATATTTATACATATTCCAGATGAACTCTGAACATTGGAAATATAATTTTTCTTTGTGTGATATCCAAGTTATGCCCTGGCTATAGAAGTAGGCTATGATTTAAAACTGTTTTCTGTTTACTGATAATTTCAGTGGTTTTCTTTTCTCCCATCCTCTGAATAGCAGTTCCTAACAGTTTACAACCCCAGCAGATAATGGATTTGTTCAAAGAGCTGTTGGTTTTTACAAACAGCCCTCCCCCATATTAATATGGAATTGAATCTAAAAATAAATATCATATTTTCCAAGTTATTCATTTAAAAAAATGAGACAGAGAAATACCAAAGGATCAAGGAAATGGAGATTCAATGGACTGAAATGAATTATTACTGCTTCAGTTCCTATTGCTAGACAGCACAATGTTGTTGAACACAAATGAATGATTCCAAGCGAGATAAAATTATCTGGAGAGACAGGATGTAATCACATAATTTAGATTCCATCTTACCAGGTCAGGCATGCATCTGATGAGATTCCTTTTTGCCAATAGCTGTTTTTAATATCAAAAGATGAATATAGTTTTTAAAAATTGTATCAGTTAACGTATTGTTTGTAATTATGGCTAATATTTTGTTCAGATTGTCCTGAGCATTTTTGCATGATAACATCCAGCTTGTGTTTGTAATGGAGTCATGCTATTCTGGTTTTTTAAAGTAAGAAATCTAAATCTTGCTCTACAGTTACCCAATTTCTTTTGGAAGTAAAATTGCTTATTGTTATATTATTTAAATATATTGATTTATTTTAATAGTTGTGTGCTATCCATGTTTTTTCATATATTACTTCTACATTCATTTGTAGACTGCTTATTTCCACTTGAGTGGGTTTACAATCACAGGTCAGCAATATTCTAAAGTTCGGGACAGAAGCAACCTTTTAAAGATTCAAAACAGGAATATTCTTTTGAAAAGGCTTTAACCATAAAAATGTAATAGTCACTAGATATTTTTAACTACAATTCTCACAATCCTTTATTACGTGATTTGCTGTCTAAGAAAAATTGAAATCCAGAACATCTGGAAACCAGAAATGGTTTTTCTTGGTTTACATTAACTGTAAGTTAAACTTATTTTTAGGACTCGGTGCACATAATAATGCTTATTTCTTTATAGACAGTTGGCTCCCATGATTAAAAACATCTGCAACATTTCAACATTTTTACCAATTAATTTATAGACCAGCTATTCGTTGTTGCTTTTTGTTACATACACAGTTGTATGACAGTTGTATAATAAACAAAAGCTGGCTGTGCTAAAGATTCTTATGAAATGGCAGAAGTAGGAAAGGTGTCTACTTCTTTCTGTTATATCTGTTAAAATACTATGAGGAGAAGAAAATTGCAGCCAAACTTATTTGCATTATGTAACATTAATTTTGATTTATATTTGTCTTTCCTCCTTGTGATCTGAAGTTTATTTTACTTATATTAACTGCTGGAATATGGCTATGCTGCTTAAGTATTTTGATGATCCACTATTATTTTTCCACTCTATATCACCTGAATCCATTTATTTGGAAGATATTTACTACATGGTCTCCACCTTACTTATCCAGCTGAATCTTCATCTGGTTTCAGTTTAGTAGAATGGGTAAAGTTGGTTACTGTGCCTTCCAAATCATGATTTTTGGCTTAGCATGTTGTATGATTCGGCCAATTGTGTTTCATTCAGTAAGCTGATTAAGCAAACCACAATTTAGTTCAATGTGTGAATTCAATCACACATTGAATCACAATTGCCTCTGAATTTTAAAAGGAGGAAAAGAAAGGGCAAACACATATTGGCTTGTATAGTTTAGTCCTGCAGCTATACATTTTACTAAAATTGGGAAACTGAGATATGTGGTCCAATTTAAGTTAGCATTTTCTTTGAGCTATGAGACTAGCTACTTTCTGCATCAGCATTTTTTCTTTTAGCCTGTATATATCCTCCTGTCAACCACCCCAACAGGGTTATAATCAGCACTTTGTCTACTCAGATGGCTGTGTTTGCTGTTTGTTAATAAAAACAGCAAAATTGTGCACACCTCTCTGTCAATGGATCTATGCCCATTGGAGGATTCATCTTTTCAATTTGGGAAGCAGTTGAGTTCATCTGTTGCCTACAATGATGAATCATACAAAAAAAATTGCAATATTCATTCCAATCTCTTTCTTATTACACATGCAATGGACTGTACATGTGTAATAATTTTACAGTTGGGCAGAATATGTAGGTTATTCAGAGAAAGAGTCCATATTGTCAAGTCTTAAATGAAAGATACACAGAATGTAAAGAATGTCTTCTTTCTCCCATTCTTCTCTGCCCGCCTATTGAGCATAACTTCATCACATTTGTTCTCTACCATCTTACTTCTCTCAATAAACCAGTAATGTAAGCCAACAAGGGAATTAATTCTAAATTAAATATCTACTTTTACATGTGAATCTATTATTTAAACAAATATTGTTGAAGTTTTAAGTACTTAGAATTTTCAGACTACTTTGGAGTCTAATGTGTATAACATAACACTACCGTAATTAAGTTCCATATGCTGTAGATTTCTTGCAGTCACATTTGATACTTCCATCGGACATCATTTCTAGTACCCTATTCTACCATATAATTTCAAGAAACACACACATGCAAAAATACATACCTGATTTATAGAGTAGCAAACAGATACTCTATATACACCTTCCATATTCTATTCTAACTAATCAAATCCAAACACATTGTATCAACTTTAATAAAAATAAAACTTGAGATATGAAAATAAAATAGTGCCTCAGAAGGAGGAGGAAGAGGAGGAGGCAACTGGTCCTTGAGATCCTTGTGGCTTGAACACTAATAATTGCATAGCTTATCCCTGCTTCATCCTATCCCTGTTCAGTAATTAGAATTTCTGGGCTTTGGCAAAGCATAGACTTCAGCCATACTACACTAGATATTACTGAGTGTGTAATTTCTTTTACAAATTAATAGTTCGTATCTACAGATCTCTACAAAAAGTAGCCCTCATGTCAAATATTCACTCACTGGAAATATTATTCTTCAGGGGATCCCCACACTGTCATTTTCAATAGGTCATCCAGAATCAGAACACAGTGAGTTTTCCTTAGAGCTCTGTTGACTCCAGTAATACAGCAGCTTGATGTTTTTTGCTTGAAAGACTAAGCAAACCACACTAGATTGAGTCAGGTCTTGTATGACTTCTCTCTGTGGTCCCAAAGGACATTCCCTTCTGCTTATCCTTACTTGTTGTATAACAGGTTTAAAGGTTTCAAAGAAGATCAGGGTCAGACCTTTTATGCATGTGGTATGAAACTGGTTCCTGGTCTGAGGAAGGAGAAGCTGTCTGAGAAAATAAGGCATGGAATCCTATAACACAACCATGTAACCACATCTCTGCTGCATTGCACACTCTTCCTCATTGCATCAGTCTGAGAGCAAACTAGCAGTAGCATATTGTAAAACAGCATTTCTCAAACATTTTGGTCTCAGGATCCCTCTATGTTCTTAAAAATGATTGAAGCTGGCAAAAGTCTTGTATCTATTTATAGTATGTACTCTATTAAAAATTAAATTATAGTATGTACTCTATTAGAAATTTAAAAGAGAATTTTTAAAATATTTGTTTGACTTTGTTGAACCACTCAACCAGAGGTGGTATTCATCAAGTTCTGACTAGTTCTGGAGAACTGGTAGTAGAAAGTTTGAGTAGTTGGAGAACTAGTAAACACCATGTCTGATTGACCCCACCCCCATCTATTCTCTGAGTCCCAGCTGATCGGGAGGAAATGTGGATTTTGCAGTAACCCCTGCAAAACCCCTGCACATCCTCCCCTGGAGTGGGGAGGGTATGGAGATTTTACAGTATCCCTCCCCTGCCATGCCTACTAAGCCACACCCACCAAGCATTGCCACATCCACCAAGACACAGTCACAAAACAGGTAGTAAAAACTTTTAAATTCCCCTACTGCACTCACCCCTTTAGAGATGTCAGAGACTCCCAGGGTTTTCTAACCATTGAGACTGCTACTGTAAACAGTGAAAAACTGCAGATTTTGATTACCTTGGGAAAAGGTAAAAAGCTTTTTATTCGTTTCCTTGCTTCAGGTTAGAAATATATTATTCAGTGCATTTTCTGTACTTCTGAGTGATTTCCCCAGTGGGAAAAATTTGCTATGCCCAAAAAGAAGTTCTAGGATAGAGTTGGGTTGCTTTCAAAAGTCATTGTCACCATTAGTATCATGGAGTTAGTGGATCTGATTCCATGGTAGGCTTCTTGCGAGTGAATAAAATGTCATTTTCTCTTGCAACTAATCTCATTTCATTTGTACATTCCATTGCAGTATGGTGTAGTTGTACAGGCATTAGAACAGCAAGATTTAGTCAATGGAAGACCCATTGGATTTCATAATAGATGGAATGAATGATCAAAATGGCTGCTCAGATGATTCTCTGATCAACTTAGCTGGACTATGTTTTTGTAGCTGGACTATAATTTAAAGTGGCAAATGGCATAGGTGGAATGAGTTACAATATTTGTTCTTCACATACAACGCTAAGGTTGCATCATCATCATCATCATCATCATCATCATCATCATCATCATCATTAAAAACTATGGCTAATATCTCAGCATTCGTAACCTATGTTCTCCAGGTGTGTTAGGGATAAAATTTCCTAGAATTATTCTTATGCTGACTAATAATTCCAATGATCAAAATAGTCATAGTTTATTAAACTATAATGCAGTGGGGTTGTGGAATTCATTAAACAGTAAATAATATTAAATAATTTATTAAATAAAATTATATTAAATACTATATTAAATACTATATTAAATATATAATATATTAGTTTATTAAATAATAAATATGGTAATTATATTCAGTTCATATTAGAAATATTAAAATCAGTCATTCATGTTTGAATAAGGTTTTCTTCAAATTGAGCTATGATTTAAAAATCACCCTAAATATAAATATGCTTCACCATTAATTACTCTCTCAATAAGATTTGCTAAATAAGACTGCAAATATCTATGACAAACAGAATGTAATTAATATCCTGATATCATTATAAATTCTGTGTTATATCACTCACAGAAATAAAGTCACTCAGAGCAGTGGCGGATTAAGGCTCATTGGTGCCCTAAGCATTGATAAATCTTGATCTGTCCCTCCTTTCTACATACTGTACAAATCTTCATTGGGGTTTTTTTTCTTTCTCAACTTTGGAGTGCCCCCTTGGGTCTGGTGCTCTACGCATGTGCTTCGTATACTTAATGTTTAATACACCACTGACACAGACTGGTCTCCAAGTTTGATATATACATAAAATAAATAAATACATAAATAATCTCTGTTTTTTTTCATCAGTTCCAAAATTACTTTTCTCATGGCAGTCTGAAGCAACTTAAATCTATTTCCATTCCTGTTCCATCATGCCAAAAATGGAGAGAGAGACCGTCTTCATTGTCTAGAGGATGGTGATATCTGGCATAATAGCAAGGCAATAGAATTTACAGCCAGATGTTTGGAGTGGTTCTTCCTCTGACAGCTGAGTTTCTACATAAGGAGAGCATGAAAAAAAATCTGGATTTTCCTATAAAGCAGACAGCTTCTTTGCAGTTAGATTTAAATGTCTGGCTAAATATGTTGTAAAAAATGATGTTATAGTCATCTAGTTTATGCACTTACAAAATAAATTTCATTTGAAAATTTAAAACATCATTAATCAGGGTCAGATAATGTATCTACATTTTGACAGTAAAGGCTAGTAATTCTTAAGCTTTCAGAAATAGGAGTCATTTTTTAATTGTCAAAGTTTTTCCCCTCAAATGAAATAGTTGGAAAGATTATTCTTTTGAAGTTTCTTTACATATGTCTACGTCTCTCTTAGTACCTTTATTTTCAAGAGTTTCCCTTTCACTTCCATGCTTAGGTGCAATAAGGAATAGAGACTCTTTTGAAAATTCCCCCACAAAAAAAGTTGGAACAATACCAAAGGTTCTCTTCAGATCCTTCTCACCCTCCCAAACATTAAATTCTTAAAAACCTCTCTTGATATTCTATGGGAAATCTTAATTTCTCTCCCTGTGAGGTTAAGAGTTATTTAATGTGGGGTGTAATGGGGGTTAATTGCAGTCCAAAGCTGACTAGGATAATCATAAAAGTAGAGAATTTAGTCTACAAGGTTTGTGTCAGTGTTTGCCAATGATTTGTAATGTATGCTAGAATTCTTATTCAACATTCTTTGCTAATCGCTACCATGTTTTCTTAGACCCACTAAAATATTGTTAAAGCAAAATCTGATGGAAAATCTCTCTTTAAATGCTGACTAGCTCAGCCAGTGTAAATTGGAAATGGGATCTTATGTTAAATGTTAAGGGCATGCATCACTTAAAGGTGATAAGTAATTTAAAAGACTTTCTCTTTCTCACACATCTTCTCTAACATATGATTTGATTTGACAACTGAACAATGTTGATGCCTTATGACAGAAAACTATTGTTTTCAATTCGAGTTTGCAATTTTGAGAATATTATGGAGAAAAATGAATCTTATGTCAGGGTTCCAAGTAACATCCCCAACAAAAGAACACTCCGAGGCTTGAATTTCCTCAAAGTTCCATTCCCTCCCCCCACACCAAGTAACACCCTCAATTAAAGAAGACTCGGAGGCTTGAGGTTCCTCAAAGTACCATTTTATTAGAGATGTCATATTGGTACATCTGGGAAAACTCAAATCTGAAAGTTTCCAGATTTTCCCTACCCCAAAACAAGTCCACATCCCTGCCCAGCAACCACATGTCAATCACATGATCCAATCAGACACCATCCAAAACTGGAGATGCCTCCCAGTTACCTCATCACAGCTGCAGGGCAAGGTATCCTTGGCTCTCTGAGAAAGAATGTCATTTTGACTATATATCCCCCCTCCCATTTTCACACAGTAGAAAATTGGCAGGCCTGAAGGTCCAAATGTAAAAGATGGCTTGCTTCTGACATTCTGCTTATTCCATTTCTTAGTAGTCAATATTTTATTTTCCACAGTGAAATAATTTATCTTACCAAAAATATTTCAATTGACAAATCAACAATCTGAACAGCCATATCAGTTTGATGAAAAAGTGGTTTTTCGCAATACAGAGCTCCTTCTGACAATGGCCTTCATGTCATCCTGGGTTCCAGCAATAATGTTTTCACAATCAGAAAAGTGTGTTTGAACCCAAAAGTTTGGGATTGGTTTTTAAAAAAGTATCTTGTACATCTGAGTGTAAAGATCGAGACAGAAAGATACGATTTGGAGGTTAACAGATTCTTCCCTTTAAGTATTTCTTGAACCTTCCTTGCCTGAATTTGTTACATTGCTGCTCATTTATGTTTATCAGTAGTTTACAATAGAAACAAACAAACAAAAGTGAAAATAACTATATTAAAATCAATGAATCCATGTTGAATGGAATCAATGAAATCAATGAATCAATGAAGTTGCTTCTAGATTGTGATTCTGGAATTCTAGGAACTGAAGTCCACACTTCTTAAAGTTGCCAAACTTGAAAAAGATTGCTCTAAATCATTTCACACAAACAAGCACCCCAGCGTGTGAGGCAGCAGCTACCATATCCTACTACCAGCACATATGTGTGCCAGTGGGAATTCATCGGCACATACTTTTAGACCACTGATAATGAGAAGAACAGCCGTAACTTTCTTTGCAATGGTCCTGTGGCAAAAATGCTAGGATATAGGAGGACCACATCTGGTTCTTAGCCTCCACAGTTCAGGCTGTGTGCTCAGATTACAAAGTGCTCTACTGTTCATTTATGAAGTTATCTTTTGTGGCTGCTGTTTCAGCTGCTGTAGTGGAAAGGATCCGTTGGATACTGTGGGACTGAGTGCATTCTGTATTGGGCACATAATGCCTGGAGCTCAGCCAAAGTCTTATGGTTGGCTGCCACCTCAGCTTTGCTTCCTTGCAACTCTTAAAACATAGCAGAATTGTTCTAATCACTGGACTCAAAAATAGGGGCTTTTCCTTCTGATTAGGATTCCAAAGACAGAGCTATTCTGCAAGTCATGCCATTAAAACAAGTTGCCTTTCTCTTAAGACTTGAAGTTGTTCAAAGATGAACACAGCAAAAGCAGTATCGTGCGTTTCCTGAAAAGGGAAGATGTGGAAACCATTATTATCCTTATTGGAGCTAAATAATAACTCTCAGTAGCTATAACTAACTGGTAAGGATTGCAGAGAGTTCTCATCCAGGAAGCTCTGGAGACCTGTGAGTTCTGCATGTCACCAATATTTTCCAATTTTAGCAATATATAGACAACTCTCAGAATCTTCAACAAAGTTCATGCTTGCTGGGGAAAGCAAGCATAAGCATCTGAAGCCTAGATCATTTCCTGTCAACAATTTTCTGAATGCCTTTTCTTCCTAGCAACTTATAAAGTTCATTAGGCCCCTAGATAGTTTCCTCTGGAAAAGACTCCGGAACTCAAGGAATTTCCAGAGATGACAAAAAAGAGGTCTGAGACTACACTTGTGCTGTGGTGGAACTGATAATAATAAATTAGAAAGAAAAACAGTCTTCATTAACCTACTCTCAAGACTAACAGCCATTGATCCCCAGGACTTCAGTGATTTACTACAATCTAACATCTTATAAATGTTTTGGACTTGAACTTTCCAATCCATCCAGCTTTATTGGGAATATCTAGAAATTCCCAGTAAGTATGAAGCCATTAAAATGGTGACTCCTGATAGTTAATGTAACTTTAAAATGGAATAAAGCCATTTGAGGCAGCTTCCTGCCTGTTCCATCACTTGTTGAGGTTAAGAGCATATTGCTTGTTGGTTTATACAGTGCAACTTTTAAGTCGTTCTCCAGTTCTATTATTTTGACTCTTCCAGCTATGATACTGAGGCTGTGGACAGTTTCATTTAATTTAAGTAGCGACCCTGTCAAACACTTTTCTGAACATTTTTGAAAGTTCATAATCTTAGCCTATTATGTTTCTTTCTGCCATTCTTCGTTTGTAATTACTGTATATTTTAATATATGCCAAGGATGAGATGAGAAACACTTTTTTTTACCCCAAGAGTCACATTGACTCAGACACAATCTGCAGTTGTATGTGATAAGACCAGCTCACATTCCCACAATCACTATCACTCCCTGCCTCCCTCTCTGTCATTTTTCCTCAAATATAAATACTGCCACCACATTTATTCTTGTGAAGACTGGAAAACATATAGGCAAATGGTAGTTCAGAAGTGCAGATCTTAGACTATAGTGGTAAAAAAGGAGAGTTGGTAAACTGAAATTAAAGGCTTAATAGGTTGCACGCTTGGACACGAGCTTTGACTGTGTGTGTTAAAGAGAGAAATATGGGAGGATGTGATACAAACATTGTATGTTCTAAGGTTTAACTTTCTGAGCTTTGCTTATGAATAATGTAATCTGAGCACCACTTTTCAGAAACACAGCAGGAGCTGAATGATATTTTTTAGAAAATATTGGTTAGTTAAACATTCTAGCAGTCTGGGGGAAGAAGGACACATTTTTTCATGGTACTGTAGCATAAAAGAGGATCTTATGGGAATTGATTTGAAATGCTAAAATTTCAGATCTTACTAGGAACCTCCAGCAAACACTCAAGTCAGTGATTTACAGTATTTATTAAGCTTAGGGCCGTACTTCTGTTCCCTTGCTACCTTGTCTTGTTACTTTTCCAGTCCACATGTAATCAAGATGACCAATGGACCTAAACATACATAAAATAAGCTGAGATGCCTTTAATGAATTGCAATGAGCAATAATCCACTGTTCAAACATAAAACCATTCTTGTAGGTTACTATTGAGTGCTTTACCTACAGCACCCTTCAGTTTACACCTCTGAAATCACATGATATCACACTTTGGCCAAAAAGATGTTGGCTTTACTCCAAGCAATACTTTAGACAGGCAGTCTAAAAGGTAGATTATTTGGGTTAATAAAACTCATGTGCAAGCCTATAACTCACTAATAGAAATTAGCCTGCTTGGCTGAATTTCAATAAATATAAAGAACAGACTTTACTCCCGAGATTTTAAAGTTCCAGTGTATAAATAGTCATTCATATTAGTGGTGGATTCCTATTGGTTTGGCTCAATTTGGAAGAACCGTAGTGGTTTAGCAGCCTAGAACCAGAAGTAACCCAGGCCTGCCACACACCCTGAACTGATTCTCTGGGCAGTGCCTATGGCACCACCATCTTGTTTTTTGCTTCTCTGCATGTTCAGAACAATTTTTATTGGACTGCATATGTACATGCAGCGCAATCTGGCAATATTGCCTGCCAGAACCCACCCCTGATTCATAGCTCACTTTTCAATTACTATGTGATTCCCAACAAGCATCACTGTGAACAGGTGATTGACTTAGAACTGAAGAGAGCAACCTGAAACCCCATGGTTGTATCCAGAGCCTGAGCTCTCTATCTTCCATGTCTCTTCTAATGCTCTTTTGTTGCTGTTGCTCCTTTTCTCAGCAATTGTCCTTCTTGGTTACGGGGTCCATGTGTTTTGTTCTGTACTCACCTGATTAATACAGCATCCATTCATGCATGATACACCAAGGAGTTTAAATGGCTTGTCACAAGAGCCTGACATTGATTAGAGCTGAGAGCGAGTGACTGGTCCAAGGTCACCCAGCTGGTGTCTTTGCCTAAGGGAGAACTAGAATTCCTCATGGTCTAGCATCTTACCTATTCTGCTATAATGCTTTCGCTCTGACTACTCTTGCTAAAAATTGCTAGCATGATTTCTTGACATTTGGATGCGGGAAACAGAAAAACTAAAGTGTGAACCAAAAATGGGCTTAACATTATTTAAAGGAAGAAAATATTTGAAGCAGCAAAACTTAGATCCTCTAAACCAGAGTTCTCCAATCTTTTCAGAAAAGGTTTTTTTGGAAAAACTGGTAGCGGAAATTTTGAGTAGTTCAGAGAACAGGTAAATACCACTGCTGACTGGCCCTGTCCCCAAGTATTCTTTGCCTCGCAAGTCCCAGTTGATTGGAAGGAAATGGAGATTTTACAGTATTCTTGCCTTGCCATACCCATCAAGTCATGCCCACCAAGCCATGCCACGCCTGCCAAGCCACGCCCACAGAATCGCTAGTAAAAATTTTTGAACCCCACCACTGTTCCCCTGCCCAGTTCTAAAAGACTCAAGGCCTGGTAGTGTGCTGTGACCCACAGGTTGGGGACCCCTGCTCTAAACAACAAAAATCTTGATCCTGTTTGATGCTTGCCTTTTTTTCCCCTCTCCCTCAATGTATTGTAGCTCTTGGCCTTATCCTCAAACTGTTAACAGTGGCTCCCAGCTAGCAAAAGATTGTCCACTGCTGGTTGGCTCCCAGCTATCAAAATGTTACCCACTTACTATTTAGAATAGTAGGCAAAAAAGTTTTTTTTAATGCTCCAACCCCAGCCTTTGCACTGTGTGCCTGTCTCTCCAAGATCATGTGTTTATCTAGCCAAGGCCTTTCAATTTTAACTTGTACACAACTAGATTTCCCTCCTACTATTATTAAATACCTTTTAGGTGTTAACCATACTCTCACCATACCTAGA
>JAPKID020001819.1:0-14200 GCA_026931265.2 Tropidonophis doriae
AAAACCTGAGAAGTGAGTACCTTTTACGTTTGTGCTGCTTGCACATGACACATGTGTGCCAGCCACACAAAATGTATATATGATTGCATCGGAAGACCTTGGGAACATGGTGTGAAAATTTGGTGTTGATCGGTACAGTACTTTCTGAGATTAGTGGCTTTGCACAAACTATTTTACATTTTTAGTTATATAAATTAGATAGTCCAGGAAAAATGCTACTTACATCTCAATGTAATATTCTGCAGCTACTGTCCACATTGGGATGTAGAGGACCACCAACTACAAGGGAAAGTATATTTTATGAAATACATAGTCTCAGCTATTGAAATAAAGTACTAATTCTATTTAAGTGTTGTTACTCATTTCAATTGAATTAAAAATGCATTAGGAGTAAATGCAGATTTTTGAAATTTTAGTAGGTTCTATCTGTGGGTCTCAGCAAACAACCTATCTGCTTTATTTTGCTTGAAATGTGGCCTCATTCTCATCTTAAGGACAGTTTGTATGTAAAGCACAGTGCAGGAACCTTGTTCAGTACAGTAATACCTACCCTTAAAACTGAGCATCTGCATCTTAGTTAAGGTAGGAATAACTATTATCCTTCATTTGGGCTGGTACAGAATACATTATCCATTATGAATGGTTTGACATATTTCATGGCTTGGATCCAAATAATCACATCTAGGCTCAAATACTAGGAATGCTTGACTTACCTGATTCTAAAACTGCAAGTCTCTCATTACCAGCAGATTTTCAAAACAGCATATAATATGTCATGAAAATCAGCTTATTCAAAGAAAAAATATCTTTTGAACAAACCACATCAGGCTCAGTTAGACCTTTCCGCTTATTTTATTTATTCAGGGAAAAGTGGTGACATTCATTACTCATAAATGAAACTTATTAAACAGTTTTGATCTAAAATTCAGGTTCAAAATAAAACAACAAAACATTGTATTATTCATAAAGGAAAATGGTCATTTTCAGATTATATGAAAAAAACAATCTAAAATCCGATTTCTCCTATATTTTAACATGTAATCCAAATTGTATTTTTATGTTTGATCAGTCTTGATATAACCTACAGTTCAGGCCTGAAATCCTGAACCCAATTAGGTTGCTTAAATTCCACTGTTCTAAATTATATTTTAGCAGCTTATTTTGTATGCAGGATTGAATCCCACGGAAGTAAAGCCAAGATTTTCTAGATCTGCAAATCACTTTCACAATCTGATAGGAAATGTGCTGGAACCGTAATATATTTTAAGTAATATTTCTCCTTTAGAGATTAATATCAGCCATTACATTATATATCACATTATATATCACATTATAATTTCTTCTAAAACATTAAAATAGGCCTATTAAAAAGTACCAGCAAAAATCAATTCATAGAGATGGAGTTTTAAATTACTGATTAATTCAAATCTGTTTGATAAGCTTTAAGGAAACTAATGGATATCAGACAACATCTCTGAGGCTACTCTGCGACAAGAACTACTGAATATATAATGTCACAGTTATCATGAAATGTTATTAAGTGAACATGTTTAGCATATATTTTAGATGAATGAAGACTAATGAGATATTTTAAGAAAGTTTAACATTTAAAAAAGCCTATTTTAAACACTAAAAGATA
Organism: Tropidonophis doriae; assembly: GCA_026931265.2. Lineage (NCBI taxonomy): Eukaryota > Metazoa > Chordata > Lepidosauria > Squamata > Natricidae > Tropidonophis > Tropidonophis doriae. The sequence continues at coordinate 1,640 of JAPKID020001819.1, forward strand.
CCTATCTATAATAGGTAACTTAGATGCACACACTTCACTTATTTTTTTAATATGCATATAATTATGCTTATATTATATGTTATTTTATTTATTGTATTATCTTTTCCTATGTTTACTTTTGAACAATTTTGTGCACTAAAATGGAAATCATATTGCAAATTCACATAATAAAGGAGGCATGCAATCTCAAATGCAGCATGGATGATTTAATGTTTCTAGCTTTATTGTGTAGGTGGGTCTGAATCTATATGTTAATGACATGAGAAACAGTAATTAAGAAATATTAACATGGGTATTTGCATAAAATACCATTTGGGGTAAAAAAACGACGACATGATGTTTTGCAATATGTGCAACATTTATGTGTATCAAAAGCAAATTGTGATTGTTCCTTTATTTTTTTGCAAAGTAATATAAACTGATGCTTAAATCCTTAATTCTCTAACCATACAAGTTACTCGATGCATCTCTAAATCCTTGAAAATATAATCTTTGGGGACTAACATGACATAAAATTGTTCACATAGTGTTATAACTTATTTATAGAAGAAACAAGTTTTTAAAGAGTGATTCACCTGAATAACCGCTTTTCTATTGAACATTTAGGAAAGAGCTGTTCTACATGAGGTGTGGGGGAAAATATGTTGAGCATGTTCTCTTTCTGTTGATGGTACAGGCAGCTATTTTGTTTCTACTCTGTTCTGCTTTTGCAATATACATGCATTCATACATACATAAATACATATATCCTAAGTAAAATTTTCACATTAGTGAGATCAGTAACAGATGCTTTTAGCCCCTGAATTTCATTTTAATTATTATTGGAGGCAGTGATTTGCACATTCTTTAAAACATTGTTTAGAGTTAAAATAATACATGGAGCTATAAACATGTAATCATTTCCCTAATTAAGAACTCGCCAAAGAGACACTAACATGACGATCAAATAAGTTTAACATTTCCCATCTTATTTTGCAAAGTCTTGCTTTAACTTACTCTAGCATATTGAACAAACTAAATGACCAGTGTAATCCTACACTTAAAGATATTCCATTGAGTTCCAGGTCAGAGATAAAAGACTGAAACAGCACTTATTTTTGATTGACATAGGAGAGTGGGGAGAGGGGAGGGAGGGAGAGGGAGAGGGAGAGGTAGATAGATAGAGGTAATCAACACATTTAGGCAATTCAATGTTTTAACACGAATATTTTTTGGCAATGTTGAAAGCAGAAAAATGCAAGTATTGCATACAAATGAAACTGTATGTTGTATGATTACCTCTTTCAGAATAGTATAGCTAAAATAGAGTAAAAATATACAAAGAGAGTAAATTGCTTAAGTTAAACAAAAAAGTACTATTTGGTCTCCCCACCCCCCCCACCCCCGCAATCTTTGTATAGCCAAGGATAAAAAAAATAGATTGGATTGCAGATACTTGTCTCAGAATCAAGGTGTACGTAATTCTGAGTTCCAGATCTATTCCCTTATGCCTAGAAGGATGTCACATGACTTCTGCAAAGTTTGAATAGGAGGTTGATACATTAATGTCCATGCTTGAGAGGGATTTCCTCATGCTCTATTTTATCTAGAATGCTGTTTCTCAATTTTGGCAACTTTAAGATATGTAGAATTCAACTCCCAGAATTCACCTGTCAGCCTGCTAGGAGGCATCATATACATTAGGAGTAAAACAGAAAAATGTAATATTTTCTGACTTTTTAAAATGACATTGCTCTGATTTCTGTGCTGAATGCCACTCTTGTGGAAATAATATGATTGTTTTACCTCATAAATAATAAGACCAAAATTGCTTCAGAATAAATGGCGCCTTTGCAAAAACACTGTGTTTTTGGTTGGTTAAGAAATTCATTTTTTTAAAAAGGTGAGTTGCATTAAGTGCAAAATTAAATGTTCAAAATGTAATGATGATCATTTTAATAACAAGCTTGCTTGCAACTTGATTACAATTTTAACTATCAAGTTATCTATAATTTCAAAGAAAATGCTTTTGTACTATTTTTCTGGTTGCTCAAAATTGGTGTCATACTTTGATTTATGGATGTCTTTGTTAATGTTCACCCGGTGCTGCCCACACCTTCCTCTTTATCCCAACCTGGTACTTTATTTCTGCTTGTCACACTTCAGTTTTTAATGTGGTTAATAAAATCAGTTTTATTAGTCACAGATTCTGTACTTATTTCGTTTTGTGCTGTATCGCAACAGGAAAAAAGTCTGCATGACCAAAATAAAACAACAACCACCCTGCAGCCTTTTCTAAAACTGCATGACCAAAACAAAACAACAACCACCCTGTTCATACTGCTGTAGCATCTAATCTTATTACCAGGAATTAAATAAAAATTCTAATTTATAAAAGACTGGATTTCTCCTATGCTCTGATTTAACTCTGAGAGTTAGATGTCAAAAGGCACAGAAAATGGGGTTTGGAAACTTTTTCTCCTTCCTGAATAATACATTTTTAAAAAATGGTTAGATAATAAGACTGAGGTTTATGTTCATTTAAAAAAACCATCTGCTACAACAGTAGAATTTGTTGTAATTCCCATTGTACAAGATTGATGAACATTAGTTCTTATGCATAATTTAATCTGTAGTTACTTCCTGCTGTAGTCTGCCTTCCAGTTTATGTTGTTGGTTATATATATTCAGATATTCTAATATCAGTACACTACAGACTATTTGCTTGGATATTTCTAAATTTTGTATGCCAGACCTGATGCTAACATTACAGTGGGATTCTGGAAAGAAGGTTGCCATAAAATTTACATTTTCCATAAACTATAAGGAACCACCATTTTCTCTAATCCCACAGCAGCAATGAAATGGTGGTATAGAAGAAAACTAAACTACCTATCAGACACATTTCATCATTGCTGCTATACATCACTATCTTGTTTCCACAGAATGATTATCCTATATCTTCTCCAACAGAATGCCAATATGCTAATTTTTTTAAATTATTTGTTTATTTATTTATTTAGGAAAAAGGTAGTTGTGGATCCCAAAATGGTTAGTGTCGCTTAGGCCACTAAGATCTCTGTCAGCAAATGTTTTCTGATTTAAAGAAAAAGCTACTAAAAGTACAGCATGATGCTTCTAGCACACAGTGATGAATGTATTTCTTGGAGATGGCACAATAGAAAAGCTGAATCCCAGAAGTAGAAGACACAAACATGTACCGGGGATGCAGCATTGGTCAGTATGGCATTTATTTTAAAAAAATTTAATGCTAAAATTCCATCTCTAGATGAAGGTTCATATCATCAAACTCATTCTGGTTAACTAAGACAATTTCCATTTGTACTGTCTGTCTCAGCTTTTCTATTTTTTAATATATATATATATTGAAAGATATATATATTGAAAAATGTGTGTGTGTGTGTGTGTTTGTGTGTGTGTGTGTGTGTTAGTATTATGAGCTGATCAACTTTCCTGGCATATCTATATATCCTTCAGATATGTAAGGTATATTGAATTTATGTACTATCTTCTTTATAAATCATATTATTTCACATTTTAATTTTGAAAAGTCCTTACTTGAAGATATTGCATAAGAAAACCAAGACATTGCAGAGAAAGATAGAATGAATATAGATTTTAGATACAGTAAAGGTGGTTTATTCAGGTTAATCGTTTAGTAAGAATGGCATACAGTATGTTCAAGTTTATTATATGTTGTATTTCAGCATTAAAGTGATCCAAAATGTATGCATTATTAATTTCATGAAAATGATTCACTTGCAGCTATTTGATATATTGTAGCTACCAATTTTTACTGACGTGGTGCATTAGCTTTAATTGACCAAATGTAAAGTGCAATTGAAAATGTATATGATGTAATTGAGATGATTTGCAGAATCACCTACTCAATAAACTCCTATTAAGACCGTTTATTGCTTTAATTAATCATATTTAATAGGAAAAAGAGACCAGGCAAATATTGTAATTTCAAGTTAAAAAAAGAAGTAACTTGCCAGGAAAGTTTTCTTGTACTTCTTGAATAAGATTACATTTGCTACACCTGCAATTAGACACATGTAAAAACAATGCAAAGTCATTTTTAAGTGCTTCCATTCTTTTTGAAATCCAAAGGACAGTGTATTTGTGTAATACTGCCACCTAGTGATAGGAACACTGTGGCAGTTGATGTAATGCAGTATTGAGAATATCATTAGATTCTTGATAGATTCTATTCTCTTTGCTGAAGGTTTAAATATAAGGAATTCTCACCAGAAATGAAAAAGCAAATGAATGCACAATATTGCTGACTTAGACTACCGTAAGAAGGACAATATTGTGCAAAGTGATAACCAGGTGGGAAGGCAGGCTGCATAATAAAATGGGATTAAGTGCTGTCCAAGACAAAATTTAAACTTTCCATAAAAGCATAACTGATGTCAAAAATCAAAATCAAATGTAAGTGTAAGCAATAAAATATATTCATGATAGATTCCATAAAAAATAAATCTCCTGGTTTTGTAACTATAGTGCAAGAAGATTTAAATTTAGACAATGAATTTACCCCTCTACATCTACCTAGCAATAAGGTTATTATAGAGTTCTGGGCCATTTATAGAAAGCAAAAAACTGTTTATTCATAAGGGTTAGCAAGTATATATATATTAATAAATATATGTTTATTTTAAGCATCTTAAAATTTGGGAGACATACATTTAAAATAAGTACAGCATATATAATTTGGAAAAAAACCCACCAAAATGTTTGTTGCTGTATCATTAATGGAAAGAACAATTTCAAAACAAACAAGGAGTTATTTATGCAAAGTTCTGCCTAAAGCACAAGAAAAAAGAGAATCCCTTACTTTTGTTTGGAATAAAAGAATAGCAAAATATTTTCCTGAATAATACTTTCCTAATGAAGGAAAACATATGCAGAGTTTTTTATATACACAGTCTCACATATTTGTCAATTTACTGCATTCTTTTAAATATCTTATTAAGATTCTTAAAAGAGCTGAAAACGTGATTTAGACAAATCAGAAAAAAATGAATGCTAAATTGTATTTATGTTTATCTGAGTAGCCTTAAATGTGTATAAAAATCAAATATCATAAACCAAGCAATTTCCAAAAAATGGCCTCTTGAGTGTATTTCACAACTTTAAAAAAAACTTATCATTTTCAAAGCTTTTACAATGGTAAAAAAACTTACAAAGAAAGTCAAAGCATTTCTTAATCCACTCGTGCATTTTAAATTACTGTTCTTCCTGTTTTCATCACAGAAGTTTTGATTAACATGAAAATAAGTTTAATTTTAGTGCATGGCCTGTGTGTATGCACTTACACACACACACACACACAAGATATTTGATTATTTAGGAGCTACACAACGTTGTTACTGAGTCTATTCTTCCAAAACAGGCAAATAATTCTTTAACGGTTTCAGTATAACAGCAACGAAATTCATGGTTAGTTCCAAACCTGTTGACATTACAAAAACAACCTGATGTATAAACTTCTTGATACAATATAATTTTCTCTGTATTGTTATTTATCGTCTCTCTGTTAAATTAAAGAAGAAGCAGGAATTGAAACATATAAATATAAGAAACAGACATGCAGTCTTATCATCATGTTAATTAAGTTACTATCTCTGGCTGCCTGATATATTAATTGCAATATTTCCAATTTATTCAAAATAAAGTCTTTAGTAGTAAAATAATTACATTTAAAACTTTATCATTCATCATGTTTAAATTTGATCAAAGTCTGATTTTCCATTAATAATTGGCAGTGACATACTAATATGCAACAAATATTTATTAATGCAAATAAATGCATTTTTAAATATTTGAGAAATAATTAAATTAGAAATAAAAGAAATGAAAGTCTTGAAATGCATTTAGTAATTCTTTAGAGATTCAAAATACTTGTAGAATTTAGAAGGAAAATTTATTAAACCAACCAACGTATGTTCTTGCTAAAGTTTTGATTTTCCTCTTTTTGCTCTACTTTCCTATCATCTATAGATTAGTAAATTTGTGACAGATTAGAGCAATAATGATATAAACCTTTTAAAACATTGCAGACATTCCATTGTTGTAATAATTTTGAAAATAAAAATGTGAACTGGCAAGATGCTTAAAAAAGAACAATCTGAAATATGTGGTAAGGGATTTCTGAAAGCAATGCACAGGATAGCAGTCCTTAACAGTGCATAATCAATTCCCCCCTCCCTTCTAAAAATACAAGTGTATTCATCTAGATTTGGAAGAAAGAAAAGATAGAAAATAATTCCATCATGTACTTTTCTGATTAGAACATCTTGACCATGTATACAATTCAAGAGAATTCAAGGGGGGAAATATACATAATATAACAAATAAATAAAATACATTGGTTAGCTGGGTTTGCAGAGTACCAAATGACAGCAATTTTAAAAAGATACATTTTTTTTTAAATGGTGAAGAGGTGAAAAATAATGTCTTTTCCCTCAACCTGCACTGCCTTGAGTCTTGATATTACTTTCAGATGTACATTTAAAATGCAAAGTAAATATGACTATACTCCAGGAGCTAGCATCGTTATTATTTTCATACCTTAGCTTTACTAGTTCATTGCTTTAAATGAGCATCACAAAACCAACGGAGCTTTTGTCTCTACGTTACATTTTCTTGATAATCATTTCCAATTTCTTCCGTCCCTTACATGCCATCATTTTAATGTAAATCTTTTTCTTTTCAATAAAATGAAATGATTAAGTAATCCTGCTTTTTGCATGATTAAAGATGACAGATAGGCTTGGGTGGATAAAAATCAGGGCTCCTTGCAGGATCTGTCCACCTCACTTGTCAGAATTCTTCCAGCTTGCTTAGTGCAAATGACGGGGGTGGGGTGGGGGGCTGAAATTAGCATGTCCATAAAGTGACTAGAAAAAACAACATGCTGCTACGGACCTACCTTCTGTTATATAAGGCTTTAACAAAATTGTTCTTTTAAAACACTCTCTGTAATTAACCATCAACTAATTGTTTTGACAGAACGTAAATAGATATATGACTATTGCTGTGCTATTTAATCGCATCCTATGCAAGACAGTGTGAAAAGCAATATATCAGGATTATTGGACATATTGTCCAGAAAAGGTTAAGAGAAAGGGGGGTAGAATCTTACAACTAAATACAATTCATTTGCAAAGCCACAAGGAGAGAGAAATATCTAGCAATATCTACCAATGTTTCTCTTGTTTCATCAGCCCTATATAATAAGCAGTCGTCTGTTGTTGTTTTTTGACTCAGACACATAAACCAAAAAGGAGATATTACATACACACAAACTGCTATCGCCTCTAGACATATGACCCCAACTGATGCTAAGAAGTCTCTCTGACCTCTTGCTAACCAGCCTCTTGTGATTAATTCAGCATGTCCTTCCAACTATCTGCTAGAAATTCTGGTTTCTATCTCTATCTCCCTCCCCCTCCTTATAAATATAAGAGTTTCTGAATCCCACCTCTACTTTTACTAGGAATTATTATTTGGTTATTTCTGAAATAAAAAAAAATCCTATCCCCTGATTGAAAGAAACATCACCTGCTGATGCATTTGCTAAATAGGATTGTAAATACGACATTTTTTTTCTGATCTAAGTTTTGTAGATGTCTGTATAATAACAGCATTGCATTTTCCTTCTTTGACAAAAGAAATTACTGTTCTTTGATATTCTTTTATCTCCCCATCCCTTCCCCCTTTCCTGATTATGTTCTGAATGGCAAAATTTGGGCCACAAAATGCTAATTTCTAACCTAACACCATGACAGCAATCACAGCCATCACAAGGATGGAATGGAATAAAGAGAGCAATCTAACATCCAGGGATATGAATTTCTGATCAGTGGCTGGCAGACTGCCGTGAAAGCTTACAGTAATCCCATTGGACAGCTCGGGTTGATGAAGCCTGGGAACAGGCAGCCACAATGTGGGTAGTTCACAATTGCAAGCATTTGTCCATAATTTAAAGCTATATGAGAAGTGGAGAGTATTCATCTGAACAACAAGCTATAATTTAACTAGAGTAACATTTACATAGTTTTTAACCCATTATGTCCTTGTCTCACATTGAACAATGTTCTTTTTTTAAAATGAGTTGTATATAGTGAGAGTGTGTCAGTGTGTGTGTGTGCATGAGTGTGCGTGTGTAAATGGATACAGACTCTTTCTTTCTCTCTCTCTCTGTCACAGAAAACGACCCAAACACATAAAAATCCATCTATTTCTAAGGGAAAAGAAAATTAAGAAAGCGTTATTGTGTAATTTAACTAAAAGTCACTATTGTACTTTAAAGCATAAGGGATCCTCATCAAAAAATATTTTTCTTGCATAAACAATACTGCAGTCAATGAGTTTTTCACTGCATAAACAAATATTATATGGACTTAATTCTGACACCTTTACTTCCAATGAACAGTATTTTATTACAGTCTGTACACAAGTGAAGTACTCAATGAAATTAAATCCAAAGCTTTGCAATTCTAGTGAATGTTATTTTATTGAAACCATTGCTACTAATTCATTTTGACTGATACAGAGGTGGACAGTGCATGGAATGGCATTATTCATTGACCCCTATGGCTAATAGCTCCAAATTTCATTTGATGTAAGTAAGCAGTTGGCCATGGGATGCTGAACATATAAACATATGACCCTGACTTATTCTAGGTCAAGGTTATTGATCTATCTAGCCAATGCTGCTGCTTCCCACTTTCCCTGGTCCACAAAGTGTCATTCAGCATCATTCCTTAAAACTACCACCTGAGATACTTTTAATTTGAGATTCACCAGAGGCCTTCTTTCATGCAAAATAAGTGCTCGACTATTGATCATAGTGGAGTTATTGCACATGATGTACTAATAAAGAACTAGGGACTCTTGACCTATTCACAGAGAATTGCTACTGCTGAGTTGATGGACATGGCTATGAAATATTTTTCCTCTGTTCACACCATCCAACAGCACTAGTGATGGTTATATATCACAGGAGTCTTCTGCTAAGAAACACCGCTGAATTGAACTCATTAGACAGCTAGCTTTGCAGAGACACACATATACTGCCTATGTTTGCTCTACATCAGTATTCTCTAACCTGGTAACCTTCATATGTATTTGGATTACAGCTAGCAGAATTTCTAAGCTACTAGCTAGGAATTCCCAGACTCAGAAATTCTCCAATTGGGGAAATTTGTCCTGAATTTATAGACTGGAAATGATTCCAAATGTACTTTGCTTTCAGAGGTTTACCAAAATGCAGCCAAGCAAGCTAACAATGGTGCTTGTAATGGCAGTAAATATTTGAAACCAGCAGACCACAATAATATGATTAGATGTTTGATTAGAAGTCTGTAAATGATAGTAAAATTTCAACTAAAACAATAATAGGATGCTCATGGTTTTTATAATGAAAACCAGAACCCAGCAGGCATACTCCAAATTCCAGTCAAAGTACTACAATGTTCCAGGTAAGGGATAGTTGATTTTCTCCTATCATAGCTATAAAATCAAGAAAGTCCAATTCATCCATCCAATTTTAATAGTAAGCCTTAAAACCAAAACAGATTAATCTCACGTTTGTGTCAAAATAATATGTCACAATACCCTACTATAAAAATATATACCAAAATAAAAATATAAGGATAAATCAAATTACATAGTCCTGTAAACCAGAAATGTTAGTCAATATACAATCAAGATATGATTTGCTTCTTTAATGCCATATATAGCATTTAAATCCTTCTTATTTTCCTTCACTTGTTATCAGAAGTTCTCTATTTCAAATGTCTGACAACTCTTTTAGGCATAGATCTGGCTAGTAAAGGTAAAGGTTCCCCTCGCACATATATGCTTGTCATTTCTGACTCTAGGGGAATGTGCTCATCTCCGTTTTAAAGCCGAAGAGACAGTGCTGTCCAAAGATGTCTCTGTGGTCATGTGGCTAGCATAACTAAACACCAAAGGTGCACAGAACACTGTTACCTTCCCACCAAAGGTGGTTCATATTTTTTTACTTGCATTTTTACATTCTTTCAAACTGCTAAGTTGGCAGAAGCTGGACAAGTAATGGAAGCTCACTCCATTATGTGGCGCTACAGATTCAAACTGTTGACTGCTGACATTTCTGATCAACAGGCATCGACAACCATGTCCCTATCTGGCTAGTAACTGGAATAAAGATCTGTTATTAAAAGTGTAGCATATACAGATATGTACAAAAATGCATTAAAATATATACAGCTGATTTACAGACATAAGAATTTACATATTACTGTTATTTATGCATTGGATTGATACTTCAACTTTTGGTTCAAACTGGCTATTCAAGATATGTTATATCAAAGCAAGAAAACATTCTGAAATAAGAGTTTAAAAAAAACACAAATAGTAGGGTCACCGATATTTAATGATCTACTTCAAGAGATATGTGTTAATTGCCCCAAGGAAGTGCTTTCCATATTTTCTCCTGATGAAGAGGCTTTTCAAAGTGAGGATCTAAGCAATGTAAAAAAGAATATTGAGAGTCTAGAAAGAGTGCAGAGAAGAGTAACTAAGATGATTAGGAGACTGGAGACTAAAACATATGAAGAACAGTTGCAGGAACTGTCTAGTTTAATGAAAAGAAGGATTAAGGGAGACGTGATAGCAGTGTTCCAATATTTCAGGGGTTGCCCCAAAGAAGAAGGAGTCAAACTATTCTCCAAAGCACCCAAGGGTAGGACAAGCAGCAAGGGGTGGAAGCTAATCAAGCAATGGGTGGAAGCTAAGAAGCCCCTTAGAACCGAGGAGAAATTTCCTGACCGTTACAACAATTAATCAGTGGAACAACTTGCCTCTAGAAGTTGTAAATACTCCAACACTGGAAGTTTTTAAGATGTTGGATAACTATTTGTCTGAAGTGGTGTAGAGTTTCCTGCCTAGGCAGGGGGTTGAACTAGAAGACCTCTAAAGTCCCTTCCAAATCTGCTATTCTATTCTATCTTTGGAAGAATTTACCTGTCAATCTTAATACCTGGACACATTTATAACAAGTGAAGCAGTCCCTCAGCTAGTCAGACCCCATGTCATTGAAAATTTTAAAGCTTTGCAGTAGCAATTAATAAGACAATTGACAACCAGTGGAGGTCTTTTAATACAGGCAACATAATTTTCTGGTGTTGTGCACCAGTTAGTAGCGTCACTGATGCATTTTGCATCAATTGGAGCATTCATACACTTTTCAAGGAGAGCTTTATATGGGGATTAATTACCCCAATCTCATTCTCAGGTCATAGAAACAATGGGGAATTGTGGCTCAACAAGTAAACTTAAAAGCAGTGGGAATTGCTGACTCAGAAAAGCATTAAAGTTCAAAAGATTAACAATTTTATTCTACAGATGCCAATAAACATGTTTTCTCCAAAACACAGGAAAGCAATTATTCTCTTGCAAACAAGCTTGGGTAGCGCATCAATCTCCTGCTCCTAAACATATTAATCTAAAGGGAATATTGCATTTACCAAGTATGGTGATGTGAGGGAAGTATCAGATTTGCCTGTGAAAATAGGAGTGAAAGGCAAAAGTGAAAGATTCATAGCAAAAGATACTGTAAAAGAGAAATGTGCTAAATACAAACTGCCTTTTATTGAAAGACATAAGCTTTTGTAAACAGTAGCTCATTTCATTGATGCACCTGGTGAAATATCAAACAACTTAAGTTAAAACTTCAAGCCAATCACTGGATACAAGTACTATGATCTCTGGTAGCATTATCATGGTCTTACCTTCAAACAGTTTATCCAAAAATACAAAAAAGAAAAAGAGAAGAAGAGGGGGGGGGACAACTAGATAACCCAAATATCAGATTGTTATCAGATTAGATAATAGATTAACCGAGTTGGAAGGGACCTTATAGGTCATCTAGTCCAACCCCCTGCTCAAGCACCATTTCTGACAAATGGCAGTCCAGTCTCTTCCTGAAAGCCTCCAGTGATGAACCTCCCACAATTTCCGAAGGCAAGCTGTTCCCTGGTTGATTATTCTCACTGTCAGAAAGTTCCTCCTGGTTTCTAAGCTGAATCTCTCCTTGGTCACTTTCCATCCCTTATTCCTTGTCTGATCTTCACGTGCTTTGGAAAATAGCTTGACCCCCTCCTCTCTGCGGCAGCCCCTCAAATATTGGAACATTGCTATCATGTCTCCCCTAGTCCTTCTCTTCACTAGACTAGCCATGTCCAATTCCTGTAACAGTTCTTCATATATTTTAGTCTCTAGTCCCCTAATCATCCTGGTTGTTCTTCTCTGCAATACAATACAATACAATAGCAGAGTTGGAAGGGACCTTGTAGGTCTTCTAGTCCAACTTCCTGCATAGGCAGGAACCTTATACCATTTCAGACAAATGGCTATCTAATATCTCCTTAAAGACTTCCGGGGTTGGGGCATTCACAACTTCTGGAGGCAAGCTGTTCCAGAGGTAAATTGTTCTAACTGTCAGGACATTTCTCCTTAGTTCTAAGTTGCTTCTCTCCTTGATTAGTTTCCACCCATTGCTTC